>OZ020198.1:28516501-28787641 GCA_963971165.1 Philopedon plagiatum | reverse complement strand
TGTAATTTTATTTAGCAAAAACAAAAAAATTCCATGTGTTTCGTAAAAATTACATAGAGTCATAATTATAACTTATTAGCAAGTATCAAAAAACTTTCTAAATGTTTGTTTATCCAGTAATTTAAAATTAGTCAGAGCGGGTTTATCCAGATGTCAAATTTTGTTTAGCAAAAATTAGACAGTAACAGCCAGATTCTCCAACCCTAGTCCGGTCTAATTTGACAACCAAAAGTTTAAAACTGACAAGTGTAAGAATAAGACATTTAAGTTTGATACTATGAATTTATTTCTGAGCTTTTTCGCAAATTTATAGAGAAAAGGGCAATTTTAGTACGTACTTTCGACAATAATAGAACTAATTTGATTACAGCAACTCTTTACAAGATGAAAATCATTTGGAAACCCAGCAACTGGCTGAAATATCAGAATACTTCATAAGTTTTTAACGACGACTTATTAACAATGACACGACAAAAACCTGTCAACACATAACTGGTCAACTATAAGATCTTAATTTAAACCAGTACTAAATCTTAAACTTTCTTAGTGAATCTGAACGTAAAATTTTATGTATATGGTAAAAAATTACATACAGCCATAAATATAATTCATTAGCAAATGACAAAATACTCCTTTAAAGATTTGTTTATGCAGTAATTTAAAATTAGTTAAGTACAGCAGGTTTGTTCAGATGTCAAATTTTATTTAGCAAAAACTCTGTCCTGTCTCCAACATGGAGTTTAGGAGTATAGTTCTAATCCTGTATATATATATATATATATATATATATATATATATATATATATATATATATATATATATATATATATATATATATATATATATATATATATATATATAAGGAAGATAAATTGGAGTTTTTGCAGTTTTGCGTTATCGGAAAGGAACACGAGGCGATGCTAGGAAACCATTACGTAAACCTCTTCTACAATAATATTTACTTTTATGTTAAGTAGAGTCCGACCGAACGTTCGTTTTGTAGCCGAAGCCGACCTTCGTCCTTTTTATTACCTACAAAATACATTATAACCTTATATAATCTATATAATGTATTGCTAATACCGCGGTGCATTCTGTCCCCAACATGGAGTATATATATAGATATATATATATATATATATATATATATATATATATATATATATATATATATATATATATATATATATATATATATATATATATATATATATATACAATATACAGTGTAAGTTTTTTAAAACCTGACATAGGCTAACTTTTTTATCTGAAAAGATAGACTAGTACTTCCCAAAGAAAAGTTGTATGAATTAACCTAACTAAGAAAAATCAACAAAACATTTTTCTCCAGCGTTGCCAGATTTCACAGTAGCTACTTAAACAATATTTTTTTAAATGACAACACCGCATTTTTTATCATTATTCAAGAGATCTCAAAAGTATGAATAAAAAACTTGCAGTAACATTTTTTTATTCGAGTAGCCGTTTTTGAGCAATCGGTCCAAAAAAATTCAAATAATAGCATTACACCCGATACCTGTATTGGAAAATATTAACAGTAATATTGTAAAACGGGCTTTCTGATGCAGACTACAAGAATGGCATCAATTGGAGCATGTATTGAAGAATTTGTGCTGGGTTGGCCCTCAAATAAACGTTTTGATACCAATAGACTGCGGATTACTTTAATTTTTTTCAACCGATTGCTGAAAAACGGGTACTCGAATAAAAAAATGTTAGTACACATTTTTATTCATAACTTTGAGATCTCTTAAATAATGATAAAAAATGCGGTGTTGTCATTTCAAAAAATATTGTTTAAGTAGCTACTGTGAAATCTGGCAACGCTGGAGAAAAATGTTTTGTTGATTTTTCTTAGTTAGGTTAATTCATACAACTTTGCTTTTGGAAGTACTAGTCTATCACTTCAAATAAAAAAGTTAGCCTATGTCAGGTTTTAAAAAACTTACACTGTATATATATATATATATATATATATATATATATATATATATATATATATATATATATATATATACAGGGTGGTGCAACCAAGATGGGGTGGACGATTGTGAGTAAACGGTGAGGAATTTCGAAAAAATTTGTTTTGGATATTATCGATAGTCAGACACGCTATGTTTTAAAATTATTGCCATAATACAGGGTGGTCCGAAAAACTCGTGGCGAACCAAAGTTGTATTTTTTTAAATGGGACACCCGGTATATTATTGTTCCAATTGATTCTCCTGTTCGTTACGATCATTTTGATATAGGGTTTATTGGGTCTAAAACTTATAGTAAGGGAATGGGAGGCGATTAAAGTTGAAAAAATGCTCACAGTTCGGTCATTTTTTAAAGAAATTTGAAACAGGTATGGAAAAACCAAATATTCCATAAAACGTTACATATCCTTGAATACATTAATCACTTGCAATTTGTTTAACATTATTTACTGTTATACAGGGTGGTCAAGTTTTGCAAATACGCCCTGGACTCATTTTTTTTTAAATGGAACACCCTATATATTTTATTTTCATGTTAAAGATAACATTACTTTCAAAAAATTTCAAAAAATACCATACATGATGCCTTTCTGACCAAGAGTTTTTTAGTAAACCGGCCGTGAAAGCAAAGTTTCTTCATTCTAATACGATTATACTGAATTTACGTTGTTTATTATTGAAATGAAACAAAAGATTGACGAACTTGTCAAAGCTACTGCCGCATAATCCATTATTTACAAGTTAAGTGTAGGTGGCCCAATAATTATGAGGTAAGAAAACTGAGACCCGAAACTTTTACATGTTTATTAGAGATATTTCAAAAAACAGAAAATATTGTTTTTAGGAAATGTAAAGTAATTAATAAACAAAGATAATCAGTTATCAGTATTACTAATAGTGTAAGGAAATTAATTAAGCAAAAACAGAACATCTTTTAAAATTATTTAGGTATGTACTTACTTGTTTAAATTAAATTAGGTTTACAAGTAAGTACATACCTAAATAATTTTAAAAGATGTTCTGTTTTGATTGAGTTGGCCGATACTTGGTGGAAGTCCATAACTAATATTATGGGTTAACCAGAAAAACTACTAGTTTGACTTAGTAAACTTCCACTATATTGACAAAATTATTGACATGTTTCGCTACACTGTAGCTTCTTCGTAAAACTTATTCCGAAGGAGCTACAGTGTAGCGAAACATGTCAATAATTTTGTCAATATAGTGGAAGTTTACTAAGTCAAACTAGTAGTTTTTCTGGTTAACCCATAATATTATGTTCTGTTTTTGCTTAATTAATTTTCTTACACTATTAATAATACTGATAACTGATTATCTTTGTTTATTAATTACTTTACATTTCCTAAAAACAATATTTTCTGTTTTTTGAAATTTCTCTAAAAAGCATGTAAAGGTTTCGGGTCTCAGTTTTCTTACCTCACCTACGCTTAACTTGTAAATAATGGATTATGCGGCAGTAGCTTTGACAATATTGTGTTTCATTTATAATAGTGTCATGGCCTCCTAATATTAGATATTTAATAATAAACAACGTAAATTCAGTATAATCGTATTAGAATGAAGAAACTTTGCTTTCACGGCTAGTTTACTAAAAAACTGTTGGTCAGAAAGGCATCATGTATGGTATTTTTTGAAAGCTAGTAATGTTATCTTTAACATGAAGATAAAATATACAGGGTGTTCCATTTAAAAAAAATGAGTCCAGGGCGTATTTGCAAAACTTGACCACCCTGTATAACAGTGAATAAATTTAAACAAATTGCAAGTGATTAATGTATTCAAGGATATGTAACGTTTTATGGAATATTTGGTTTTTCCATACCTGTTTCAAATTTCTTTAAAAAATGGCCGAACTGTGAGCATTTTTTCAACTTTAACCGCCTCCCATTCCCTTACTATAAGTTTTAGACCCAATAAACCCTATATCAAAATGATCGTAACGAACAGGAGAATCAATTGGAACAATAATATACCGGGTGTCCCATTTAAAAAAATACAAGTTTGGTTCGCCACGAGTTTTTCGGACCACCCTGTATTATGGCAATAATTTTAAAACATAGCGTGTCTGACTATCGATAATATCCAAAAAAAATTTTTTCCAAATTCCTCACCGTTTACTCACAATCGTCCACCCCATCTTGGTTGCACCACCCTGTATATATATATATATATATATATATATATATATATATATATATATATATATATATATATATATATATATATATATATATATACTCCATGTTGGGGACAGAATGCACCGCGGTATTAGCAATACATTATATAGATTATATAAGGTTATAATGTATTTTGTAGGTAATAAAAAGGACGAAGGTCGGCTTCGGCTACAAAACGAACGTTCGGTCGGACTCTATTTAACATAAAAGTAAATATTATTGTAGAAGAGGTTTACGTAATGGTTTCCCAGCATCGCCTCGTGTTCCTTTCCGATAACGCAAAACTGCAAAAACTCCAATTTATCTTCCTTAAACCGCTATCGTTCCAAGGATATAGTCATCAGTTACGTGGAAATTTGGAAAAGAAAATTACGTTTCTAAAATAAAAAGTGTCTAAAAGACATACGCAGTAATATACTTCTTGCTCTAAACTGTCTTTCCTTTCGTTATTTTAAGAACGTCAGCTTTTTTACATTTTTATCAGGCTTATCATTTAAAATATCTGGGTCCACATAAGGTTGCTGAGGCTATGGTTTATGTGTGACCACTTTTATTTGAGATAAGAACTTTACATAAAGTTTGGGTAAAAAATTAGACTTCAAAGTAGCTTTAGAAAATTTTATTTAAACATTTTTTGCATGAACTGAAATTTTATTAGTATTTCTATATAAAAATTTTTACTGCAGCAGTTTACAGTCAGTTAGAGCTAATGAAATTCGCCTGGCTAGTTTAATAGTGCAAAAACAAACCTTCCAAGCAGTTGTTCTGTTTAATGC
Organism: Philopedon plagiatum; assembly: GCA_963971165.1. NCBI lineage: Eukaryota > Metazoa > Arthropoda > Insecta > Coleoptera > Curculionidae > Philopedon > Philopedon plagiatum. Next base: position 28,782,664 of record OZ020198.1, on the reverse strand, counting down.
TAATAAATTCCAATTGTTGCAATATGTATTTCGTACGAGACACATCGAATTGTTTAGTTTTTGCTAAATACAATTTGACATCTGAGCAAACCTGAGCGGATTAACTTTAAGCTACGGCAGAAACAAACAATAAAGGATATTTACTGGTACCTGCTAATAAATTTTACTGTTGAATTTATTTCACAATCGTAAGAAATTGTTTACTTTTTGGTAAATACAATTTGGCATCTTAACAGACATGCAGTAACTAATTTTAAATTACTGCATGAAAAAACCTTAAAAAGAAGCTTTTTTTACTTGCTAGTACAATATAATTATTCCTATATGTAATTTTTACGAGATACATAAATTTGTTTAGTTTTTGCTAAATAAAATTTGACATCTGGACAAACCTACACTGACCAACTTTAAATTACTGCATAAAAACCCTTAAATCTGACGTTTGATATACAATAAACTATCAAGTAAGGCCCGGACCTAGAATTATTTGACTAGTTTACATACATTTTTTCATAAACTTTATTTATATGAAATCGCAAACATAAATATTTAACAAAATAACAAAACGGGAACAAAAAATAAGGTAAGATAAAAAACGTCCTCAAAGTATGCTGTGGAATCAATCATGCATGTCTTGAATTATTACTCTTGAAAGGTAACATAGGTACAAGGTACGGTCAATGAGAAATAAAACCGTCAAGTTGTGAAGGAAAATTATATTATGGTCATTGTGATTGCACAACACAGAATTAAAAAAAAACTTATACAACAAAGAACCTAAAAATTATAAGTTTAATCTAAATGAGAGACGTTTCCACCTTCTACTTCCAAACATGTTCTCATTCTTCTTTTTACAGCATCAAAAAGATTGGTGAGCACTTGGGGGGGAGTTGTCAATCCCCTGAAATTTATTTGTAATTCTAGCCCGTATGTCTTCTGAATTTTCACAAGGGGTTTTGAAAATCGAGTTTTTAATGTGTGGCCAAAAAAAAACTCGCACGGCGTGAAATCGCAGGACCGTGGTGGCCACCTAACAGGCATATTATGACTAATGATTCGGTCTCCGAAAAGTTCTTCAAAAAAATTTAAATTATCAAGTTACGTAAATTGGGCGCCGTCCTGCTCGAAGTAGCTTTGTCGCATATCTTCATCGTCTAGTGCGTTCACAAAATTTTTTAAAATTGCATTACGGTAACGCGTCGAATTGAGAGTCCCTTAAAAAAACTGTCCAATTAACCTTCTTTTCGACATGACGCCCACACGCCAACTTTCTGTGAATGCAGAGGCTTCCCTATAAAGAAATGTGGACTTTCGGAACTTTACACTCTCATTTGTTCAGAATTTACATAACCAGAGAGGTAAAACCATGCTTCGTCAGTAAAAAATATTTTTTCAAATACGTTTTCATTTAATATTCAAATTATCCATAAACCACTCTGAAAATTGCATTTACTGCGCCTTGTCGTTTGGTAACAATTCTGGGACTGAGCTTAGACGATAAGCGTGCATATGCAGGTCACATTTCAGGACTGTATTGCAGGTTCCGTAGGATACATTTACTTGCTGACTTAAACGCCGAATAGGGGTTTGTAAGTGTTCATTAACAATTTGCCTCAATTCTTCTACTTTTTGTGCAGTGCGAACTTTGGGTCCCCCACTGCCTTCCTTTCTGTTCACACTTCCTGTTTCTCTAAACAAAGCCTCAGATCTACTATCCATTTCTAAAGTTTTGACCCCTCAGTCTGAGGGTCAATAACAAAAAAACCACGGGGCAGAATAAACTGAAAAAATTACAGCTTGTTAGGACGTTATCCAAGAGTTTCTTCCAAAAAATATATTATTGTAGTGTAAACGATATTGAAGTTATTCATAATCAAGTCGAAAAAAACAACGATTTTACTGCGTTAATACTGATAAACGATTTTCTCATGTCTATATATTGGTTAATTTTTTCCCTATTTAAATGCAATTTTGAAGGTAGATAGAAAAATATCTATACTTTCGCAAGAGATTGGTAGTATGTGTCTAAAATTGTATTTTTTTATTTTTTAATGATGTTTTTGTATCAGCTGTACTGTGGACAATTTAAAACCTTAAAAAAAATCTTTACACTCGTGGACGTATTTATTATTATACAAATGTATTTTATTACACAAAATTAAAAAAAGCAGCTTTAGTTCTTGTAAAAATTGTAATAAATATTAAAAGCGACATAAGAAAGAGATGCAAAATATTAAACGCCTTTACCGACATAAACACAGTACGGTTGCCTCGTCGTGAAGGTCGGGCTTATCTTTCTGTAGTCCGTAGGTCCATGTATTGTTATTTGTTTAGAATTTAATCTATTTGTTATGTCTTGAAAATATTTGTTAAATAATATTATTTAGTTGATTGTGGTTGTTTATATCTACATATTGTTGAGTTAAATTTTGGTTGTAGTGGTAGATATTAACGTGAAATTATTATTGTTTTCACACGATTTTTAAGATTATCTTGTTCGAATTTATATAAATACCTGATGTAATCTGAACCAAAAATACGGTACCAAACCAAACTACAGTCTAATAAGTTAAAATGTCTCGTCAGTGCAACGAACAAATGAAAAATATTATATTAAAAGTCAGAGCGTACTTTCAACAAGAGAAAGACAACGGTTTGGAAAATATTTTGGTTGAGCAAGTGGTTAAAAGAACAGCGGATTGCCTGGGTATTAGTGAAAGCACCGTTAAACGTGTTACTGTGGAAGAAAAAAGTTCCGGTATTATTATACCATCAAAAGGGAGAAGTGGAAGGCCCCGACTGGAATGTGATGAGATTTTGCAGGGCGTCATAAGGAGAACAATATTAAATTTTTACCTGGAGCGCCGGTTTCCTTCTATAAAAGAAGTTTACCAGAAATTGAAAGAAGATGTCGATTATTTACCAGAATTTTCAGAAATGACTTTGTACCGATGGATTAAAGAACTTGGGTTTTCCTATAAAAAACTAATTAATAAACCAATTTTAATGGAACAAAACACAATTGCTGCCACAAGAGCGGAATTCTTATACGCCATAAAGAGATATCGTGAATATTCTTGGCAAATATTTTATACAGATGAAACATGGTGCGGTGCAAATCATTCAAGGAAGTTTGGCTGGGTTGAAAGAGTTAATCCCACAAAACGGGATAATTTTGATGAATACAGAGGTGGTATACAGGAAATTAATGGCTTTAGAGGTGGAATAAAACGGCCATCAGGATCAGGATAACGGGTTATTATCTTACATATTGGTAGTAAAAATGGGTTTTTGGATGGCTGCCTGAAGTGTTTCGTTGGGAAAAAAAGTACGGCGTCAGTGGATTACCATAACGAGATGAATAAACAACATTACGAAGAATGGTTTAGAACAGTGCTTTCCGTAATACCTGACAAATCAGTAATCGTAATTGACCAAGCACCGTATCACACAATGTTGGATCCTAATTTTCGAAATCCTACAACTGCCTGGACAAAACAAAAAATAATAGAATGGATGTCCCAGCGAAAAGCAACATTGCCCGATGGATTTACAACGTTTAATGAATTAACCAAACCAATGCTTTTAGACCTATGCAAGAACTATCACTTTCCAAAAACGTATCTTTTAGATACAATTGCAAAGGAGTTACGTAATGATAATGTAAAGCTTCTATGGTTGCCAGTTGCACACTGTGAATTCAACGCAATTGAATTAATTTGGGCATATGTGAAAAATAAAGTGGCAAAATTGAATACTACGTTTAAAATCACAAATGTACTAAATTTGTGTCTTGAAACGATGCAGAACGTGCCAAATTCTGTTTGGGAAAATTGCGTTGGACACGCTAATAAAATTGAGGAATCCTACAGAGAAAAGACCACTTAGTTGATGTTGTTGTAGAACCATTAATTATAAATTTAGATGAAGATGATGAAGATGATGATCCAAATGAAGACTTTAGTAATGATGAAGAAGGAGAAAACGATCCATAAGTGTAGGTATTCTTCGGTAAAAAAGAGTGGTGTAATCCAAGCAGGTTATTTTTAGTTTTAGAATTAAATAAATTTTGTCAGGGCTTTGTACCTTAAAAGTTAAATCAGATGTGATTCTACGTAAACAGGCCACTTTCACATATTTCTTTTATTATTAAGCAAAGGCAAATGCAGACAAACTTAACACAGCATTTGTAACAATTTTCCAAATATGCGAATCATAAAAATAAGGGAACATAAAAATTATTGTTTTTCTTTTAGGTGAATTATAAATAAATAAAGCTAATTGGCTTATTTACGTTACTCACTTTGAAGTAATATTTTTAAATTACCATTGTTCTACTACACACGTTTTGCCTATTGTATAGATCTTAATAAAACAATCGAACATCGTTAAATACAAATAAATGTAAATATTTACCAATGCATATACTTATTTTTTCTTAATTTTACCAGTTACCTAATTTATCATATAGAGCACAAAAATAAAAGCCTTCACTATATTGCATTACTTTAATGATTATTACCTTAACACCCATACTATTGCACCTTCGACGCCCCGCTCCATCCCGCAAGCTCAATGCTGCTATCCTTTACACAAATTAATTGTTTGTTTTTAGGTTTATGACAACTGCCAAAACAAAATTTTCGTTAAACGTAAAGTTACATCTCTTTATATGTAATACAAAAAAACAAAAATTTTTGCTTTACGATTACTGGTAGTAATTACATAACCACAATCATTTTTTGAATATTACTACCAAACCTAAGACAAAAAAATAAAAATAATATTTTTCGGGACTAAAGTAAGGTTCACTTTATCACCTGTAAAAAATTAGTTAGGCCTGGGAGTATCAGTAAGGCACAATAAATTTTTAAAATTGAGTAATTGATGAAATAGGGAAAAAATGGTGACAATTTTATAATTACCTTCCCATTAGAAAAGCACCAAGGCATCTACGGTTACAAAGTTTTACATGTGTAATAGAGACAAGTAACTTGACCGAAATATGTGAAAATTATATTTTTTAAAATTGTACTTTTTACTTTACAAGCTTCCAAACCGAGGGGTCAAAACTTTAGAAATGGATAGTAGTCAAAACTTGGCGAAACTGGTCGAAATCCACGACTATGTTTGGAAATTCTGTTTGAAAATCCTGAATGGCGTCCTGTGTTGAATAAACCAACTGGCAGTCAACTCTTCTACCATTTCTAAAGTAACCTTTGGGCATAAAAGCTTTTTGTCTGCCGTGATTATCATATTTAATTTTCTTAAAAATAAGAACTTCAGAACTTGACAGTTCTATTTTTCATTCGCCTGTAGCTTTTACCTATGTTACCTGTCAAGATTAATAATCGTGTTTGATTCCAGGGCATACTTTGAGGACGTTTCTTTTGATCTTACGTTATTTTTGTAAAAAAGCTTATTTGGCAAAATCTTCGATCCAAGCTGAAGCTAAAGCTTCAGACGTACTCCAATCTTAAGCACCAACATATATAATTATGTATTGCTGTAAAACTACCTCCTGGGATCCGATGGAACTAAGCGGTTATAATTTCATTTTAGTCTGTGTTTGTCGTAAATTACCAGCAATTACAGGGGTTTCTTAAAATGTAACCTCAACTAAACTAAAAGAAGAAAGAGCTAAATAACCTTACTTTATAGTATTTTTCGTCCCAGTTATCAGTTGGCATTAAAGATATTTATTTAAAGTTGTGTAAAGTGGTAAGATACTAAGACAATAAGAAAATGCACTGCATCTATTTATTTTTTGTAGTTTAAAATGAATGAATTTGAAACAGGACTGAGTTGAAATATTGTATCGGATCGTAACTGTAATTGCGACCGCGCATATCGCGATTTAGAGCTGCATCCGATCGGCTCCATCCACGTAAAAGTGACGATAATGCTTACTGATTATTCCAATAATGTCCTAGTGAGTATCCTAGAATTTTAAGAGTCCAAAAGCTTGCAAACCTTTTCACAGGCAATAAATTTGAGTCATGTAAACAAATCTCCAGTGCAAAGATATGCCCTTATGTGTTCAGAAGTATGCCCAGGCATTGCCGTGCCCCCAGATATAATTTTTATAAAATATAAGCTGATCAGAAAACAATAGCTTGTCTGATGTTTCATGTCAGACCTCGGATTACAATTATATTTTTATTCAGGTCTTATTTTTTAATAAATGAACACTTACGAATTTAAAATTTTGCGTCCATATTCACTAAGAAAGTTTAAGATTTAGTACTGGTTTAAATTAAGATCTTCTAGTTGATCAGTTATGTTTTGACAAGTTTTTGTTCTGTCGTTGTTAATAAGACGTCATTGAAAACTTATAAATTATTCGGATATTTCAGCGATTTGCTTGGTTTTCAAATGATTTTCGTCTTGGAACGGGTTGCTAGAGTGAATTTAGTTCTAATATTGTCATAGTTATGTTATCATGGATTATTTTATTAATTATTTTTAAAATCACACTGTATTTATATAAAGATTATTTTGACAATAACGATGAATAGACACTCTGGTATTCGGTGAACTTGGTGACGACATTGAAGGTCAGCTTGGTTTTGTTTAACTTTATTGAGGAAGGCAAGGTATGCTGACTGAGCAATGCACCGATTGTCGATAACTGCATAATGGAGTGATAGGTAGTCGTTCTTAAGATGTCAAGATAAGACATGTGCCCGTTGGTCGGGAGAAGAGCCGCCCTTATAGAGAAGATGTAGGGGAAGTTTATAAGTAAGTGCCTCATTTCATTTATTTAATGCCAAATTTTATTTTATTGCTATTATTGTTGATTAATTATTAAATGTTATATTTTTTATAACCTGTTTTAACTTCATTCCCTCCACACGATCCCAGAGACTATTACTTAGTCTCAGTCGCAACAACCCCCGTTGTGACAATATTGTCAAAAAGGCGTACTAAAATTGCCCTTTTCTTTATAAATTTGCGAAAAACCTAAGAAATAAATTCATAGTAGAAAATTTAGTTGTCTTATTCTTACAGTTGTCAGTTTAAAACTTTTGGTTGTCAAATTAGACCGGACTAGCGTTGGAGAATCTGGCTGAATGTGTTTGTTTTTTGAAAACGACACATCACGAGTTTTAATAGCGAGAACGTAGGAGACTTTTCTTGAGACAAGCAACTAACCAAGTTTTCCTTTCGAAGAAAACAATATGTGACAAATCGCTTCCGGCAGTTACTAGCTTACTAAAAAATGCACTATGCCAAAAAAGCTGACAGCACCATACGTAAATTAAACGCATTTATGAGTTAGTTTGCAAAAAAAGTCTCATATTCCAACAACGACTAAGAAAAAAACGCTCTTCTTCAATATTTTTAATAACACAGAACCACAACATTTTTTCGTCAGATCTCCCGGACCATACATGGTATTTCTTATAGATTTTGGGTCGCTAATTCTGAATCGCCCATTTAACCCCGTCACGTCACTTTTTAATTTACATAAGAAAACTATCCAACCAATGGTTCAAATGCTCAGCATTTGCTATAGCAGCATTTTGGGTTATGGGTCACGGTTTCATGAGTTAGGAGGTTGTGTGTTAACGGAAAATGGGCTTTAGATTCATGGGTTATGGGTATAAGGTTAGTGGGTTCTGGGGTTCATGAATTTGTAGTTTATGAGTTCTGGCGTTGTGGGTTAAGGGTTCTTGGGGCTTGTGGATTTTCGAATTGTAGGTTTATGGATTGTGGGATTTTAGGCTTAGGGCTCATCGGTTTAAATTTCAAGGGTTTGAAGTTTATGGGATAAGGGGCTATGGGTAAGGATTTATGAAGTTAGTGCTCATGGGTTCAGAAGGTCATGGTGTCGGGTTCATGGGTTCAGTAGATATGAGTTCAGGGTTCGTGGGTTTTAGGTTTATGGTTTTAGTGTTTTGGGTCCATTCCTTAAGGGTCAATAGATTTGAGCTTCGCGGTTCAGAGATTACGGGCCCAGGGTCTATGGGTTTGGGGTCCACTGGTTATTGGGTTAATGGGATCAGGGTTAATTCATAGGTTATTGAATTATTGGATAAACAAGCCATGTGACAGATGATTAAGGTCAAGTGCTTAGCACTTGAACCCTAGGTTTAATCGGTTTTCTCATGTAAATTAAAAACGCGACGTGATGGGGTTCAACGGGCTTTAGATTCGGATTCAGCTACTAATCTATCAGAAATACCATGTACGGTTACGAAAATATTTTGTGGTCCTCTGTAATCACAGAGCTAAATGGAGCAAATTTGATTTATAAGCGCCACTGCACATGCAACTCGCGTTTTTATTTTGGATACAAATGAAGTTTACTGTAAGACAAAACAATATGTCGCAAATCATAGCGGTTACTAGTATACTAAAAAAAGCGCTATTCCAAAAGAGCTGACAGTTCCGTTCGTAAATTTAACGTGCTTATGAATTAATTTGCAAAAAGTCCCTCTACATATTCCAACAGCGCGCGATAGCGTCTAAGGAAGAAAAATTTCTCGGGGTCGAGTGACTAAAAACGGGGTGGTGATAGGCCGACGATAAAGGAGGGTAGTATGCAGCAATTTTTGTGTTTGCTGACAAAATCAACGACCGGTCCGAATAGATGGGATGGGGATTGCCGCTTTTGAATATAAAACGGCTACCCTGCCGAATTCAAAGGTTTGCGTTGATTAAATCACCGAAGCAAATCGTACTGAAAATGAGAATCATGGAAATGTTTGTTTATACACCTTTTTATTTAGGAGGACATTTCTTTGGAATATTAAAATAATTAAATCATTTAAAAAATGAAAATCGAACATCTTAGGACGAACATTAAAGAAAAGTAGCCAAATAAAATGCACTTTTGTGTTTTGAATAGTCGTCTTATTCGTTAGCATCTTATTCAGATCATTCGCGACAAATATTTTTACAGATAAATCAGTCATTTATTTACGCTTAACTTAGTTAAGAGTCTTCTATTTTTAATATATTTAACAATCTATGAAATCAAAATTAAGGAATGAAAAACAGAGCCTTATATAGAACGTACCCAAATATGGAACCCAATATCAGTTACAATATTTAAACAACAAAACAGAAAAAAACTAAAAAATATATTGATTGAGTTGGCCGATACTTGGTGGAAGTCCATAACTAATATTATGGGTTAACCAGAAAAACTACTAGTTTGACTTAGTAAACTTCCACTATATTGACAAAATTATTGACATGTTTCGCTACACTGTAGCTTCTTCGGAATGAGTTTTACGAAAAACTCGTAAAACTCATTCCGAAGAAGCTACAGTGTAGCGAAACATGTCAATAATTTTGTCAATATAGTGGAAGTTTACTAAGTCAAACTAGTAGTTTTTCTGGTTAACCCATAATATTACTAAAAAATATATTGAAAAATGCAAAGATCAACGTTTTTGCTAAATAACTCGAAAATGACCATTTTTTATACTGGACCAGGTACCTTCTTGTTATCGCGATCTCTGGAACCTTACTCCAGAGTAACACCCAGGGTGGCTAAATAACATCCCATCGTTATAACGTTATAATTTATTGTAGGTAATTGCCTTTGATTTTAGAAAGCCAAGAGAAGGTGAGATTGGAATTGAGGGCAAAATTAAGAGTTGACTTGTACGAGTATTAAAAAATGAACGTGTACTTATTAAAAAATAACAACTGACCTTTGCACTTCTTTATTCGCCTTTTTATTCTGGTAAATATTATTCCCTTGAGGTATTAAAAGTTATTTAAACAATAAGAAACTCCATAAAGACTGAGAATTGAACTAAGAAGAAATGAATGGAACTACCTAAGTTTTAAATGTACTTACGATGCGAATGTTTCTTGGGAATATTATAACAGGCATCTCCCTTTTCTTTGTCTCTTCTCTTATAGGTACTGTCGTTCCAAGCTTTCCTCGATCTTCCCTCATTGTTTCTTCCTTGTACTCGCATTTCGTACACTCTCTTCGTAATTCTGCTTTCCAGCATACGACACACATGGCCGAACCAACTCAAATGTCCCACATTTATGATATCGTTTATTGGTTTCACATTGAACTTTGTCTGTACACTTCGTTTCTTATTCTATCTTTTTTCGTTTTCCCATCTATCTTTCTAACTAATCTCATATTTATAGCATTTATTAGCGATTTGTGTTTCTCTGTTAAAGTCCATGTTTCGGTACTCTAAGTAATTGTTTATAATTATTGTAATTTTATTACTTCCGTTGTAATTTCGTGGGGTATTTCTTTTCTCCCAAAAATGATGTCTTCAAGCTGTTGTAAATTTTTCCTGTCTTTCCGGTTCTTGCGTTGATTTCTCCAACCATCCTTCCATCATTTTCTATTACCGAACCGAAATATATGTAGCTGTCTACTTGTTCTATTGCCTTTCCGTGTATTTTTATGTTATGTACCCTATCTGTTCCTGTCATTATCATTGTTTTCGTCTTTTTTATATTTATCTCTAATTTACTCATTTCTCTATCCGAGATCTCTAGGTTGTGTTGTGGGTCCTTTTCCGTATTTGCTAGGAGTACCATGTCGTCTGCAAGCATGAGCTCTATTATTTGTGTCTGCTTCATTTACCAATGTCCCGATTTTAAGCTTTTCCTTTCTTTCTTACATTTTTTTTTGCCTCATCCAGTACCAGGGAGACCAGTAGTGGGCTCAGCACGCATCTCTGCTTTACTCCCATTTTTGTTTTAAATTCTCTTAACTCCTCGTTGTTTGTTCTTACTATGTTGGTATTGTCTATATGGCCTTTAATTGTTATTAACAGTGGCGGCCGGTGAAATTTCAAAGTTGTATATCTCTGTTCTTATTTACAGGACCCATACCAAATTTAGGGGTTTTACTAATGAGTCCACCGGGAATGTTTTGGTAAAGAAAAAATCATTTTGTAATTTGCGAAAAAAAGTTGAATTTTTGCTCTGCCTCCCATGGGAAAAAATGAACACGTTTAGGTATTTTATTTATTATTTTTTCTAAACAAATTTTATATTATGTTGTCGATAATTTTTAAAGTTTAAGAGAAAAAATCTTCAATTTTCTTTTAAATTATATTTTAGGTTTAAAAAAGTTCAAATGACTATAACTTTTTACTAACACAATTTTTTCTCTTAAAATTTAAAAATTTTCGACAAAATGATGTAAACTTTATTTAGAAAAATAATAAATAAAGCACCTAAACAATGAAGCAAATGAAGTGAAAACTCTGATAATACCATTCTAAATTTTATGGGTTATTTTATGGGTTAGCGTGTTTGTAATTTCTTCTTGCAAAATCTCTCTACTAGCAGTCGGCAGATGCTTAATTTAAATCGTCAATACGATTTCGATTTGAAAATCAACATTGAAACAAGAAAAAAGAGACGGGGGACAGGGACAGGGAAGCAAGAGCGAGATAAGATGTATTTTTCAGTTGTCAAAAAACATGCGGAAGAAGTATGTCGGTACGACCATATTCTATTTTATTTTATGACAGTAGTTTTTCACAAAAATAAATAAATTTTAATGTTATAATAGTGACGAGATCCGTCTTTTTATGCAAATAATAATACCAAAGTCAGGAACTTTCCAAAAAATTAAATAATAAATGGGTGCTTTTATTGTTTTATCAAACCACATAGACAAGATTGTCTCAATGACAGCTCTCTATGTTCAGCCGTGGTACTGAAACTTTACCATTGTCTACTGGTAGCCTGGCAGCCACTAGCCAAATGTCAGTTAATATCGTGTGGGACTAGTTTAATATATTCTATGTATTTATTTTAGTAACAAATTGTTAAATCTAAACACTTAAAATTGTATATTTACACACTTTCTATTGTAAATAAATAAAATTTAAACCGATTTTCTCTTTGATTTAAAATTATCGCTTTCCTTTTCTTTCAACCTCATTATTCGGATTTTGTGCTTATAAAAAATGTATCTCTACTGACGTCACTTTATCCTGCCACTTTAAACCTCTTTAAAGTTTTTTAAAACTTTAATATACTTCACTGCTACTTAGATTTAGAATTTTAAACATACTTAAATCCTCTTCGCAAGTACTTGTAAAATTACAAACACCGGTTTTATTTATCGAACATAAAAAATTTAATTTACTTTGTTTATCCCGGCATTATTTAAACTTTGGGAAACTCGTATTTGGTTACAAGGCTCTTGGGTTTTATAGGGATTTTGTGGATGTAATAATCACCTAGTGTTTTTTTCCCAGAAATAAACAGCAGTTACTTTATTTTAAAAAACTATTCATCGAAGAATTTGTAATGCACTTTATTCATAGATTAAATCACGAGAGTTTTAAATTTTATCGGGTAAATTTCGCGTAGGTGGTTTTTCGAAAACTTTTGCTTCTAAAATGTTCGAGACTTAATAAGTTGACGATAAAAGCCCGAGACCAACGGTCAAGCGCGTCGTCGCGATAGCGAATTGGTGGAATTCGCCGGCTGTATCAAAGTGCAATATCCAGCATAGACCGGGCGGACACACAAAAGAAACCTTGGAGCCCCGTCAAGAGGTCCAAGGTCACTTAATTTTTGATCTACTCAATGAAGATAGGCCACCCCACTTGTCAGTGACTCAGTTCCCACAAGAAAACTCCCTGCTCTCGATTGCCGACGTGTTTTAGGTGATTTGTCCCTCTTTTATAGATATATTGTCCTGCTCTTGTTCAGAAAACTAGCAACAAGGATGTGGTTTACATTTATCCCCTCAATGTCAACTAACCACTCCAGAAGCTCCAAATATTCCATTTTCCGCTTGGATTTGCTTGAGTAACTAGAGTATCCAGATTATGGATCTTTTTCCCGCAAAAGCTATCCCAGCGAAAACATTACTGTTAAAAGGGCCAGGTTTTCGTGACTGGTTGGCCGTAAGAAGTAGGTCTAATGTAGAGCCAAGTTCAGCATCATTGTTACTTACTGAAACTGAAACGTGACGTGATAACGTCAGATGTTTCCATATCAAAGATTTCTTTACTTTCCAGGTTTTGGTCTTTGTATATTAAAGTTTACGTAAACGTTTTTCTTAGAATTTAATATTAACTTATTACGGAAACACCATATTACAAGCTTTTCACACACTGAGTCGCTTCTAATAGTTCGTCGGGTCTATTTGCTGATAATATAGTGATGTCGTCAGCATACATAGTTATTTTATTCTTACTTATAAATCTAGGCAGATCATTCACATACACCATAAATTGATTGATCCCTGAGACACTCCCAAAGTAACATCCATTTCAGATGATGTAGTGTTTTTATATTTTATGATCATTCATCTTTCAGCCATGTACTAGTCTATCAAGTTTAGCATCCCACCCCTTACGCCATAGTTTTATATTTTCTGTAGCCAAAAAACATTTGCCGAACCGTGCCGAACGCTCTTGTTAAGTCGAACATCAAACAGATCACGTACCTGCCACCATTGTATTCTATGTATACAAAATTCAATTGGTCGTAAGATGCTGTTTAAGTAGACTTAATTTTTCTAAAACCGTGCTGGCATGGAGTAATTATTTTGTTTTTGTCAAAGAAATCAACTAATACATGGCATATTATTTTTCCATATACTTCAAAAAAAACTACTCCGTTTAGAAATTTGTCTATAGTTTGCTGTATCACAAGGATCCTTTTTTCTATATATTGGTGTTACAGACGCTTGTTTTAGCATTTTAGGGAATAAGCCTTAAGCAACTGATTTATTTATTAAGTAAGCCAGAGGCACTGTAATATTCGAGTGTTAATGTTGTCAAGGCCAGAAGAAAATTTATTTTTTAAGAATTTATAACGGATATGATCTTCCTTTCTGAGATTTCCGATACCACTATAGTTTGCCGTAAATTCATCACAGTAGTAGGAGGCAGAGTCATATTCTGACCATAAGCCCCCAGCAGTTGTAACTGAGCCATAGAGTTTAAATTTTCAGCAAAGTGATTCGACATTTCTTGAGGATTATGACAAATTCTGTCCCCTATACATAAGGTGATATCAGTTTGAGTTTTATTAGTACTTTTATTTAGCGTTTGTTTATCCAACTCCATATTTCCTTTGTTTCATTTGATGCATTATTTATTTTATTTTTATAATAACTTTGCTTAGCCTTTTTTATATCTTTCCTATACTCTTTTTTCTTTATTTTATAGCGTTCTCTAATTTTAATACAGTTTGTGTGACTTTGTAAGAAATCAAGATCATCAAACTCTCTCCCTTTTGATTCGCCAGGTCAGGCCTATTCCATAAAGCTTTTTCTGTTTTCGGCAGATTCCTAGGATAAATTAATTTTAATGGATAACAACAATCTAGGTAATGAATTATAGTACCAATAAACTCAGACCACCCATCATCCACGTTTATAGTTTCCAACAGAAGCATCTACTCACAGTACTTTAATGAATTCGCAAGATGCATCATATTTCCAGAAATGAGATTTCTTGGCAATTTGCAGTCTCTCGCAATATCTCATCAATTACCTCGTCACAGCCACAGTGCCCATTCAAGACATGAGCATGATGATCTCCCAGATGCGGATTTACTATTAAACAATCATACCTACTGCGTGGTAAATTGGTGGTCACGTAATCAATCGCACTGCACGGCAGTCACCAAATTGATTAGTCGCAATTCTAGTAGAATAAATAGTGACCTCTAGACCAAAAGAATTAAAAATGTCACAGAGAATTGATCTGTTTTTAGAGTCTTAAGAGTAATTAAAATTGAGATCACCAGCAACAATTACATGTGTTGAATACCTCAACAGTATCTCGATGGCTCCAGACAACGTATCAAAAATCATATTTATATCTCCCGTAGGTGGTCGGTATATACATAGGATGGCTAAGTCATTGGATATAACTAGGCCACATATTACCACACAACACTCAACCGACAAGTTATTTACTTTTACAGAAGACTTTAGCTCACCTTGGGTACCGTTTTAATATGAATTGCACACCCTCCATGGCAGTGCTTTTTTTCGAGAAAAGTAGGACATAAGTGTGAAATTAGGTATAATTGCAAATGCTGTATCATCTCCTGTCAACCTATGTTCTGCAAAACACAGAGCATCCACACTATCATCATCAATAAAAATGGTAAACCCATCAAGCTTGTTAAGAAAACTGTGAACAGTTACATGACAAACTACACCACTATTGCGAGCTGTAGGAACTAATATTTATTATTTAAGGTTGTACTGACTGATTTTACTCCAGCAGTTTCAGCTGGAATAGTCGTGGATACAGAAAATTTTGTACCGCATCAGTATGGCAACCAGGAGCAATAGATGAAACAAGCCGGCCAGTCTCATTGTCTGAGGTACATACAGCATTCGCAACAATGTCGTCCAACAAGTCGCTTAGAACTTTTGAACTACTCTCGTTACATCAATCAAGTTTGATTTATTTACAGAATTACTAACAAATACATTTGTTCCCCGATATTCCGGAATAGACTTTAAGAATATGGGGGCCCATAAGTACACCCATTTGATTTCAGAAAAGAGTGTCTAGTTATGCAGCTCGAATTTGGCAAGGGTGCTACCGCGTCCCCAGATACTTTCCTCCACTGACTCTTGATGCTTTCAGTGTCTACTTAATCTCTCTATACATCCGTGTTATATTAATACTTAGATATACGTACGAGATAAAGAAGATATAATAAATTGGACTAAATCACATGCGTAAAGTGTACGCCTCTGGGCATTAACGTTTTTATAATGTTAATAAACGCCTACCTATTCCTTTATCTCGACGTCTGCTTGATATCCCTTAAGACTACCTTAATCTCGGAAACAAAGGACTACTGTTGATATAAACTTTAAATCCAATTTTACCAGTGTAAGAACCTTTTCTTAAAGTTTTAGATAATATGAATTAATAAACACATCGCCGTCACTCTTACCAAGTGACGTAACTATAATGCATGCCAAAAGTTACTTTGGCTTACTATGTTTGTCATACTTTACACTGAACCTGTAATGTATTGGGGTAAAGTTTCATGAAGAGTTTGCTAATTATTGGGAGGAGTTTGAATTTTTTCTGCCATCCAACTTGAGCAAACTATTAGATGTGTTTTAATATCTTGACAGCAAATATATGTAAAAAATTGACACTGAAATAGAAACACCAAATTGTGATGGAACATTTACCAGATGAAGTTAACAAATTTTCATAAATTCATAGAGAGCATAAAAATGATTATTTCTATAACTCAATTCATGTATTTTATTTCTCTAAATTTTGCAATACGCGGATTTTAATTCAAGTTGTTCAAAATAAAATTTACAATGCTCTTTTATTTTTCTTCTAGAAGATTAACGCATGCTTCATCTCATACTAGTGAAAATGCGTTATCGTCTGAAAATGATTGTCCTGTTAACTGATCTGTAATACCAGGAAACAAACCAAAATCACTCGGTGCAAGGTCAGGACTCTAGTGAGGATGATCGAAAATTGTTAAACCTAAATGTCCCAAAGATTAAGTTCTTTGATAAGCTGGCGGCGCTGGTATTAAATATCATGCTGGAAATGCTAGGTTCCGAGTCTTGAGTTTCTCATCAGTTCCTTAAAGCTAGCAATAACTTGAAGAAGCCATATCTAAGAGTACCAGGAGGTTGTAAGTTGTAATACGTGATACGTTGACTATCTAAAATGATACGTCTCAATACACCCCCCCCCCCCCCGCCGCCGCCGCCGAATTCATTTTTGTTGACCGGTCGTGATTTAAGTACCTAAATATTGGCACCTCTATCTTCGAATAGTCATACTTTATTCTTACTTTTAGATGGAAGGTCATATAGGCTATTTTTAAAAGACGCATAGTAATAAATCATGGGTAAATTACCTAGGTTTCAAAAAAGTAGGGCGTATCCAATGATATAGAATATAGTTAATAAGATAACGGGAGTTGCACAAATTTTAGTTAGGTTGCAGGTAAATTTAGATAAATGAAGTGGTTTGTTACTCTGCGTCTTTCAGAAATCGACTAGTAATATAGTCCCGTTTTATCTCCTGTAATAACACTAGTAAGATAATTTAATAATAATAAGAAAAATAGGGCAATTCAATAATTATATAGAATATAGTTAATAAGATAACGGGAGTTACACAAATTTTAGTTAGGTTGCAAGTAAATTTAGATAAATTGGGTGGTTTGTTACTCTGCGCTTTTAGAAATAGACTATGGAACTATAGCCTCATTTCGTCTCCTGTAATAATAATAGTAAGATTATATGTTCCATATTCGTCAGCTTTTAACATCTTTTTACACCAATTTACCGACCTGTCCTTCGCTTCTGGGTTAAAGCATGGAAAACCCAAAGTAAACACCCTTTTACTATAAAATGGTCATACACAATTTCGCGTATACTGCACTAATGGTAGGTAAGTTAAATGCCAATCTTTGTTCCTTAGCTTTTCCACTTTGCTAATGTTATCTGGAGCTACATCAGCAGGACGAAGACCAAACCATGTTAATCGTTAGCTAATATTGTTTTTTATAAATGGGCGTTCAAAGAGGTTGCAAATGTTTAATGGCGAAGCTTTTACGCCTATATGAGTATCTGGGTGCAGTTCTAGGTTTAACTATTCCTCGTTTTTAGTGCATAAACTAATTGCTTTAAATAGCAGTTCAAGTAACACTAGAGCGTTGGCTCGAGTTTTTGGAAGGTTCGAGAGGGATTAAACGAAGCCCTTTACAAATTAATAAAGGGTGGGAAAAGCTAATACACAGTAATGATAAAGCGCCGCTTTAGTTACAGTCGTGGTGGTAATCGTCAGATTTGTAATATGAGTAGTGCGTACTGTAAATGTTTCGAAGCAGTATTGCGATGTACCAAGGGGCCAAAATTAAGTTTTACAGTAGCTGCTCGTTATATGAAAAAGTCAGATGAGCTCATTTAGTAAAAAACGTTGATGACTTTCAGGATATGAGTAAGACTCGGACCACTAAAAAGCAAGATTCAACCATTTGTAAATTATTTGGAAACAAAATCCGACATTGCAATATCAAGCACAAAAAATTCTTGAACAAAGGAATAGACATTAGGATAATGACTACACCCCGGCGGATCGGTGGCGATGAGTCATAAGTCAGGGTCGGACTGGGTTTACAATTTATTTTTATTGTATTCTGTATTTCATATTTTAAAAAAATTTATATACGCTTGGGCAACATGCTTTAATCCTCGTCGCTGCTTGCTTTTTTAAGCCGTCGATAACGTTGTTGGCTTGCTCATTACGGTAAATTAAAAGCGTCGCGGCATGCTATAGGTAGTTAATAGTTTTTTATTGCGACCGGGTGACAGCGACTATAAAACATGTTTCTATCAAGAATTACAAAATACAATAATATTTAAAGCGAAGCGTTCTAATTAATTTTTTGATACCATTAGGTGTACATTCTACAAATATACAAACTTAGCATTACATTATTATAATAATAATCAAAGTTATCTTAGAATATATAGCAAATTTGTTGTTAGCTGTACCTTCTTTAATAATTCATTCTCGAATAAAATATTTGGGAAATACACCTATTTATATTGTTACAAATAAAGCGGTATAACCAGACAAGAGAGAGGGTGTTAGAACGTTCTTGAACGAGTGCGTATCTAATTTTATTGGGACGCAACGAAGGCTGTCATTTTGAACAACAACTGTCACTTCCTCTACAAATTTGATGTTTGAAGCTTTCGAATAGTGTGTCTTTTATATGTAAATAAGTAATTCTAAACTTCTAGTAATTTATATTGAAAATGTTAATAAACCACTAATTGTGATAATTACTGTGATTCTGGTTTAGTGTAAGAAAATTTTATATTGTTACTCAGTGGCGGTTCTTGGAATTTCAGATTGTCGTATCTCAGTTCCAACGCAAGGGACCCACACCAAATTATAAAATGTGACTGTTGGGTACTCTACAATCATTTTCGTGAAAAAATATTTAATTTTGAAATTTACGAAAAAAAAATTAATTTTTTGGGCCGCTTCACCTGAGATCTGAGAAGGGTCTGAAGAAAATTTTACTCAGCATATTTTTTCATAAAGTATATCAAATTTTATTGATAGATTACAAATTTCTTCAAAATATTCTAATTTTGAATGACATTTTAAATTATTTCTTAGACAAAATATTTTAGGGTAAAAATTTTAACAATCTAATTAATTTCAAGAGGTAATACAATGAAATACAATACAATGAAATTTGAATTTTGTCGATAAAATCTGATAAAACTTATGAAAAAACCTTGGAAGTAAAATTTTCTTCAGAACTTTCTCAGATCTCAGGTGAAGCAGCCCAAAAAATAAACTTTTTTTCGCAAATTTTAAAATTAAATATTTTTTACGAAAATATTTCTAGAGTACCCAATAGTAACATCCTATAATTTGGTGTGGGTCCCATGCGTAGGAACTGAGACACGACACATTTAAAATTTCACGGGCCGCGCCTCATTGTTACACGTTTAGATTAAGTAGTATAGTGATAGGAGCACAAACAGACTTATCGAGCCCATTGTGCCCTGCAGTAATAAGTAATGTTAATTGTTAATTCTGTGAAATAAAGCAAATTTTTATGTTGTTTTTTAATTTAAAATTACCAATGTAAAAAGTTTAAATTTTTTAATTACCTACCACAAAATAAGATTATTATGATTTAAAATCTTAACTTCACCAAAGCCTAATACTGAACTACTATTGTTGGATATTTTAGCACTACAGCGCTCATATTCAACAAAACAATATGATAGTTTCTCAAAATACACTACAATAGTATGTGTGTACTAAAAAAAATTCCAGTTAGATACTTTTAGAGATAGTTTAAGGTACGGTGTAAGCAAAGTTCGAAAAACAAAACAAGTTTAGTATAAAACGCAGCCCAGTAGGTGTTTTTGGGTTTTATAAATCCATTTTTGGTTTAATTGGGTTTTTGTATTAAATGACTAATCATTCACAACGAGAATTTGAAAAAACAAATTACAATAATTGTTATTGGGTCGTACCAAAAAAATATTTATTGTAGGTTTATATTCAGCCCAGGCATACATATATACCTATTGTTTTTCTTTCTAATAATCAGTTAAACCAATTAAACAGTCGATGTACTACAAAATTATTACAAATGATGTAGATTTGCACGGTAGAAATACCGTTTTAAATCTGCCGCTTTGCAACTGATACTTCAGTGTCAAAATGGCCGCCTAGCAAATCTCACCCTCAGCGCACAGGAGAAGCGATTTCTATATCCCTCCTCTTTCTATTGGTATAACCATAGATGTCGAATCAAATAGATACCGTTATTTACGTTTTAGAGCAATTAGGGATTCCCGAATTATTTAAAGCAGATTGCAGAGTGGTAGACTACAATCTACAATTCATCAATAAAAGCATCGCCGCTTGCCGTCAACATGTCCCCAGTCGATTTCCGAGTCGGCGGTTATGTGTTGCGGTAACAGTAATACCGCTCTAGTTATAAATAATTGATATTAGTAAATAAGTGTAGTCCCTCTCTAAAGTGACGATCCAACGCTCCCAGGTTGCCGAAATATGGTGAATGACAGTAAAACGGAGAATAAGTGACAGCAAGATCGCTTACATAAGCACTCTACAAAAACCTCTACTGTCTGCAAACACACATTGAAAACCAACTGAGTTGGGCACGAGGCAATATTGATTGCGATTGGAGCAACATAATTTTTCTCGCGAAGTGTCATTTTGGGCTTGGGTTCCTTAGACTACTATAAAGCGAAAGCTTAATGGAAAACTTGTATTAACACTGAAGAACTTAATTAGTTGCCACACGGTAGATATGAGGGTCTTTGTCGAGTGAGTATGCTGAAAATCTGTTGAAAGTATGCCTGTACGTTGTCAAGGCGTCGTTGATAATAATGGAGATTGAACTCTTTATTAGGTTAGTGCGTCGTAGTATTTGAAATATATTTTAAACTACAAGCCAACTATAAGCCAACACTCTTGTGTTAACGACGTAAATCGGACATTTTTACATGACAAAAATTAAATGCTTGCTGAAAATGCAACATCTAGTGGAATTTCAGTAAAATCCTTGTAAATTTTCTGTTTTTGTTATACCTCAGGGCTCCAAGCCAATGTGTTTTACCATCCAAAGGAGATTATTGTAGAGACAAAATAGCCCCTAATATCCCATTCTCCAGCAAAGATAGGACTAAGCTGCTATTTTTATTTCCTTTTAACCCAAAGGCATAAAACGTCGCCAAATAAAATCTCATTGTTGAAATCTTAGAGAAAACCGTCAAATTTACGGCACAAGAGCTGCTAGCTTTTTCGTTTCTAAACTGATTTATTTCCGCTTGCAGCAGTGTTGTGCTAGCTTTCGGTGTTTACCTAATAAATTAGAAAAATAAAAAGTAAGCCCAGAAGTTTATGTCCGTTTACGTTTTGCGCGGGTTAAACTGGAGGTTCCACCGGAACTAATCTCGTGATTTCCCATTGCAGTTAATCTAGAGGCCCAGGAAAAAGTAATGTGTGCATAAAGTTCGTTTAAAATATTTATAAGGTTATTTTTCCCATATTACCTGGTAATATATATCTTGCAAAACTGCCAAGGGGGTTCAGCTATTTAACCATCTGCAGATGTTTTGTGTACCGCGTGTTAATTTGAAATAAAAAATTACTTTTGCAAGACAAGTTGTAATTTGTGGTGTTTCTTGTACTGATTACAATAGGGAAATTTCATGTATTCTTTATTGCATAAATCGTTTAAGCAAGTTATTAGGTACAAATCTAAAACTATTCTACAGAAACATAATCTAAAACTAACAGCGGGTAAAGTGTTTCAAGATCATATTTTTGATTTTACTTCAGTCTACATAATATGCTCAATTGGATTAAAAATGCAATAATACGGAGCAAGACACAGAAAGGTATGTCCAATTTTTGTCACATACACATGGTTTTGCTCATTATTAAATCCAGAACCTCCAGGAGCACACTTATTTTGTAACAGTTTTCGGAATAATATATGTCTCTAATAGTTTTGAATTTCTAACTTCATGTTACTTGCGGTAAGGACTTTATTTCGGCTGCCCATCGTAAAAACCATTGTAACTGCTTATTATCTAAAACCGAGAAAAATCGGTTTTTGTTATTTTTGTACAGCCTGTTAAAACAAATGGCTTTAATCAATCATTTTTTGTGTTGGTTCTTGGATATGAGGGAGGTATTTATTTCTATATATTTTTGTTTGTGTATCTGCTCAATTAGAAGTTAGGCAAAGCTAAAACTGTTTTTATTTTAATTTTTTGCTTGCACTTGATGATATTATTCAACAAAAAAACAAAGTATATGCCTTTAATTTGTTTTAATATTGTAACATTTGTCAAGGCATTTCCGAAGTTCTATTTAAAAACCAAGTAACTGCTATTACTAATTTCTTCCATTTCAAACAGCGGTAAAAAAAACATGTAACTGTAATTACTGTCTTTTATATTCTGATGTTATGTAAAACCTTTTACATTTTCAAGACAAAAAAACCCAGTATGAGTAAAAATTACTGATACCTTTTAGCCAGAAAAAGAAACGATACAAAATGGTTGTTTACAATATAAACAATAATATAGTAGATTTAATATCGTTCTATTATACACCGTCGCATAAAAAATGGCGGATTGATTGACTTACTAATACTAACTTGTCGTAAATAACAACAAAATAGAAATGATTGTGTGCATTGTTTCAAATATATTTAGGAAAAACCAACTCTTAGAAACTAGGTACGTAAGTACGTAGATAACTTTCAAACTAGTTTTATTATAAAACTCTAAATTATCTAATTCTTAACCAAACAAATTAATAAAAACTATAGTAGTTAGAGACTAATAAAAAGTATATTAGTTAAAAATAAGAAACTAAGAAAAATAAAACTATTCATCTTCTATGTCACATTGCTCAGCGTTTGTTAGATCACATGAAACATCGGATTCTGGTACATTATACCAAAAATGCCTTCTATTTTCCGGCATAAGAGGAACCAGAGTACGCAAAATAGCGTCTTTTTTGATGCGTTAATTCCCATTACAGGTAAAACTTTAACTTGTGAAATTTCCTTCGCTAATTCTAATATATATTTCTTTTGAAACAAATCAAGTGTTGTTGGAGGATCATCGAAGTCATATTTGAAGTCAATTGTGAATTTCCCTTTTTCAAAAGATACTTCAACAATATTGCTCAAAACGAAAGATTTAAGGGGATCGTAATTTTTTTTTGTGGATCTCTTTTTGTTTTTGAACATATGAAACTTTTCCAGAAGCAACACTTTCAGATCTTTCCTAGCTTTTTCAGCGACTTCAATCAAATCCGTAAAATCATATGTGTTACGCTTTTTAAAAATTTTTTGTTCGATATTTCCGTGAATGCCATCGGCAGTCATATGAGTGTGTCCCTTAGTCAAATATTTTACAGTAATCTTTTTGGGTCCATCAGTAGAATGAACGACACAAACTAGGCAAGAGTATAGGACATAATTTTTGTTCTGGCTTGAACAATTATCAGACCATAGCACGAACTCTTCTGAATCTCTCTCAGTTTCAAGTATTTTCAAAATGGAATCAGCTATCGCCTCAGCTTTACGATTTCCCAGAGCCTCGTGCCAAAAAACGCAGTAACTAGCATTTTTTGATTTTGGATTGAGAGATGCGAAAGTTTCATTGAAGACGATTAAACGACTGGTAAAAAAACTTGATTTGCATTCTGGCATGATAAGCAAAATTATAACTTTTTGCAAGTCCATGGAATAAAACCTAATATTTTTTTTGATTGCTGCATATTCCGCGTCTTTCTTATACTCTCTTTCTGCCTTTTTTGCTTTTTCTTTGTGCTTTTGTAGGAGATCCTTTGCTTCATTTTTCGCATCGTCATTTGTTGCCTCACATATTTTGTTTTCTAAAGTTTGACAATCCTCACATTTGTCTGAGATAGGTATACAAAAACTTATATTCATTTCTTTAATTACTTTTCGGTAAGTTTCTATGGAGCATTTAATTTTGGGATTTTTTTCCTTGAAATCATTATACATAAACTGGCAGCTTAGTTCCCGGGGTCAATATTTTACATTAGGTGCATTTTTGCGCCGGTCATGCTTACACATGGATGAAAGAAGTTTATGTGTACTATGATTGGAGTTTTGTCGACTTCAAGATAAGGTTTGGGATGAATTCTTCTTCTCTCTTTCACCATTCCACCACATGGCGCAGCTTTCATCGATATCACTAAATGCGATATAATGGAATCGTTTTTGTAACTCAGCGTATTCAAAAATGTCAACCTGCAAACATTTGCCTGCGTTCCATCTGGTAATGGCAAAGAAAAAGTCTCGATTCTTTTTTATTTCTCTCAGCATTGATGGACCTTCTTTTAACAGGCATCAATGGTACATGTTTACTCATCCATTTCCTTCTAGAAGTGTAGTCTAACGACCAGAAGTTTTCCCAAATATTTTTACGAACTTCTTCGGTCAACATACCGCATCGCCTTTTACACTTTCCGCCGCATTTCTGTCTCATAGGATGTTTATTTTTAGCTTTTTCCTGAGACATTTTTTTCTTTTTTTCGCAGGTGTCCTTTTTTTCGTATTATTCTTGAAGTAGCTTTTTCCTCGTGTGAGTTGTCTTCTATATTTTCTTGCTCTGTAATTTGTTCTCCATCTATATTTTCTGTGTTTCTGTCACTGCAGATATCATTATCAACCCCTAAAATTAACATTAGATCTTAGTAAATTGTAGTTTTATAATTTAAACAGTAGATAGTAAACTCATGTGCCAGTTTATTTAAAATCTTGTCTTCGTCGAGGCTCTTATTTTCAAGGATATTGGGGTTGTAGTTCTCTTTACTCTGTAACAAACATAAAGGTATTTTTATCAAAAAATTTCGAGTTAAATAAACGAAAAGAGACATATTTTGAAAAATATGTTAACTGAGTAATGAAATGCAAAATAATCCAGTTTGGTGAAGAGATATGATTACCTGCAAAAAAATACTCTCTTCTTCGCTTCTGTCCTTTGAAACGGTGTTATTGGTACAAGAGCTACCTGCCATTCTCTGAAATTAAGAAAGGCATTAGATATTATTCTACTAGTTTGTCCCATCGGTGTTAAATGAGAAGTAACTATTCAAACCTTTCTTGCTTTACGGAATCTCTTCTTACGCTTGTACAGGTTTTCATCATTTAATTCTTCATCAGCACCAGTTGATGAGGAATACGTTTTATCCATGTCGCTATCATCAAAAGTACTTTCGGCCTCACTATCATAATGGAGTAACCATCTATTAACTCTTCTATAACAATTGTCCTTTTCTTCTTGACTGTCGATACTACCCAGAAAAAACATAACGTTTCGCACTTCACAACAGGAAAAAAAGATGGAGAGTTATTAACTTCAAATGCACCTTGTATTCTTTGAATCTTTTCGCTCGAAAAATTAGTGCCCTACAACAAAATTAACAAAAAATAAACATATTAGGATCTTACTATTTATCCTTCTACGGTGTTTTCATCCATATTATATTATCTCATAATATGAAAATATCATTTATAATCGTTTAGATCACTTACTTTTTGCTTTTCATCATCAGGATTGCAATTTTCCAGTGCAAGCTGTACCAACGTCTTCGCCCTCCTACTGTAGGACGTGGACGCCGACATGCTTGCTCTCCGAATCTTTCCCAACACTACCAGTTTTGATAGCTGTAACTGAGTTAAAGGGGTTTTTGGTCGTGGAGAGGGGATCGCTCTTGCTCGCACACAACATAAAAATAAAGTAACTACATATTCCTACATAAAATAGCAGTAACTGCAATGTAGTTACGGTTTTTTTTATTTTTTACTGTGCAGTAGCTATATTTTGAACCAAAAAGGAAAAATACAAAAATCCAAAATATAAACACAGTAACTGAAATGCATAAAAAAACAAAGTAACTGCGATGCAGTTACTGCGATTTTTAATCGCAAAGTTTGTTTGCTTTGTTTATATTTTGAAAAGGCGTAGCAATGAGTGTAGTTACTAGGTTTGATGAGTCCCCTAACTTCGTTGTTAATTATCCGATTTAAATATTTTTTTACCAGCATGTGCGTAAGAACACAGCAAGTGCAAATATGATGAGAACCATGGATTTATTAAATACAAGGATTCGATATCCGTATACTGTGAGCGTATCGAACGTGAAGCCTTATATTTTGTTGTTTGTTTTTCTCTTGGGGGAGCAGTTTACGAACTACGAACATCGACTAGACTACGAATTACTACGTAATTGAATCGAGAATGGTGGTAGAAAGAGATAAAATAGCATTGGAGTGTTGGAGCTCAAAAGTGTTGCTGTCTGTGCTGGTTGTTTAGGAAAACGGCTGAACCTCGGTCTGAACACTCGGTTACACGTACGTCTTTGTCTAATGAACTAGAAAAGAAAAAGTGCGACGTATAGATTTATATAGCTTTATAAATGACTCGGAGTGACTTTAAATAAACACCTTTAGAAATAACATAACCTATAAATAATAAAACCTTTTTAACTGAAATTTATTATTATTTAGCAGAAAATAAAGTAATTTAGGGCTTTTATTACTTTTAGCAAATCTTGTAATGCTTCTAACGTATTTTTTGTACACAAATACAAGGTAAAATAAGATGTGGCCAATGTATACAAATTGTGTTTATAGTGTCGCTTAGAATGGTTTGTTTTTGCTTCAAAGAATGTTACATCATCCCGTATCCTTTTATTTAATAAATCCATGATGGGAACTCAATTTCGCAAAAAATGTCAGTTACATGGTTTTTATTTTGGGCAGCCGATTTATTTGCCGGCTATGATAGCTAGCATTGTCCGTTACAATAACACTGTCCGTAATATGTCTGCAATGAGTCCACCTAGTCTTTCTTTAAGTGTCATAATAGTATCATACCATATTTCATCTACGTAGATAATTGGGCGATTCTCTCATCTATTGTGTTTAATATATTTCAAGTGTTCAAAACGCCACTGGTCGCAATCGCTGCAATTCCATTAATATTTGTCTTTTATGAGTGATCCGATATGAAAAACCCATTTGTAATAGAACTGTTATGCTACAGAAAATATTGGTTTTGTCTTTGCTAAGCTGTTTATCTAGCGATTTTAGCGTAGGCACAACTTGTTCATCATACATGGTATAGATTTTCCTCCGAATTAAATCTTTCTCACTTTCGTCGAAACACCGGCTTTTTCCAATATCGCGTTTTTTTTCTTTAGTTGGGTTAACCACAATATTTATTACTGTAGATAAGTTTTAGTTAACGTAGGTATTTTTTGTAAAGCGGCATTCACGTGAAACCCCTTATTTATTAATATATATATATATATATATATATATATATATATATATATATATATATATATATATATATATATATGTATATATATATATATATATATATATATATATATATATATATATATATATATATATATATATATATATATATATATATATATATATATTGTTCTTCGCGCCCGGCGATAAATGTTTTCTTTTAACTTTAACGCTGCTGCTAGAAGCCCTACGGTTAACAACACACACCCATGGACGCCACATTGTGTGGACACTTATCAATAAACTTACTTACTTACTTACTTAACATTTTTATTTTCATAATAATAGGTTATAACTTGCGAAAGTAAACCCAAACAACTGCACTGCTTATAAGACTTATACAGACTAAAACACCCTACATAAAATGCCTCGCAATGAAATAAAATACCGGTAAAATTTTAGAAAGTGACTCCCCTGCCAGGGCCGGTTCACTAGTACAAAATTTCTCGGGTGCCGGTGTCGTAGTCCAGATACGGCGAAAACAAGTTTGCCGGCAGTTCTAACCTAAAATAATAATAATAGTTAAGTATTTTAAGTGATATGTGAACATTGTGTTGTTTTAGTTTTGCGTAAAAACTATACTTAAAACATAAAAGTAAGTGATAAATTTTCTTCATATGAAAATTTTAGTTGTGTTTTGATGGACTACAAGAAAGCCACAAACAATGAGTTTTGGTTGCGCGATTGCAGAACAATTGACAATCAAAGACAACGAAATCCTAATACTGGGGTGGATATTAATCCGGCTTTGAAATATTATTATATGCGGTTACCCTGTGTTAAAGATGGAAGACCATTTAAGAACAAAAAATGAAAAGTCAACAAGGAAGTATTTCACGTTTAAGCAAGGCTGCTAGGCTAGCATTTTCTTGAAAGTAAGTGAATGTAAACAATTTCTATGCATCCCGGAGCTTGAATAAAATCACAGTCATACGTCATTCAAAGCTTACTTTAATTCTCTATCAAAACAAAGACTAAATGTGCCAGAGAATGTCGAATTTACTACTCAAGAAGCCCTGAAGGCTGGGGCAAATAAAAAAAATCATTTAAGGACCTCAGTAATCTCGGAAACCATAGCAAGACTAAGCAAGGAATTTTGAAGAATGCATCCATATTTTAAGAAATCCATACCATTGCAGTGATATTGAGATTTTAGTTCATCAAAATGGGCTTTTCAAGGTTTATTTTCCCAAGATGACAGAATTAACATGGAATGTTTTCCAGAGATTATTTTTATTGATTGTTCCTATTGCCTGGTAGTAGTGTTGGGAATAATCGAATGAATTAAATAATCGAAATATTAGCTCTCGAATGATTTTAATAATCGAATGATCATTCGAAATAATCATTCGAATCAAAAAATATAGCAAATAAAACTACACAAAAATCATCTCTTGAATTTTTTTTGCTTGGATTGGCCGTTTTCGATAAAAACAAAAAAATGTAAAGTTACACATAACATTATTTATTAGTATAATTTGTTAAAAAAAACAAAAAAGTAAGAGATCCATGAAAACAAAAACACTTCTTTAAACAAATTTGGCAACTAGCATGATTCCCCTTTATGCATTAAAAATTGTCACCAAATTTCAACTTTATATAAATTTGCGTCCTCTAGTTATTTAGGAAAAACCTTTTACAAAAATTCAACACCCTGTGTATTAAAAACAAAGTCTTTTAGAACCTATGTTTTGTCTTAAAATTAAGTAAGGAATAATACCCTCAAGTTTGGCCACATACTTTACTAACATACTGTATATATCATAAAAACATGCAATAACACTATGCGTTGTCGAGAGATGAAATAATGCTCGATCGATATCGAAAGATCATTCGAAATAAACAATCATTCGAATGAAAAAATCATCCGAGACCCAGACAATATTAAAAACATGCTATGCGTTGTCGAGAGATGAAATAATGCTCGAGCGATATCGAAGGATCATTCGAAATAAATAATCATTCGAATGAAAAACACATCCGAGACAATCGCATCGTAACGCAACGTCGAGTGCCGAGTCGGCGGCGGCGGCATCATTTCGTATTTCGTCTCGTCATTCGAAGCGGCGAAAGGCGATTATTATTATATTATAATCTCTCGGCTAAATCATTCGAATGATCGCGCTGACTTCTCGAGATATCTCGAGTGATTTGAATAATCGAATGATCGATTATTTTTCATTCGAGATATCCCATCGCTACCTGGTAGATCTAAGGTATGCGACTTACATAATAATGGCAGAAGATGAAACTACAGGTGAGGGATTACTTCAAGTAACCCCAGCAAGCTGTGAGTGTCTTTTCAGGAAATCTACTGGTCTGCCATTCAGGCATATTCTAAAGTGTAGATCCTTAACGTCATTGCATTTATTTGAAGCTGAATTATGTTTGGCTAGATGGTCGAAAAAGTATTGTGAAAAAATATTGAATGATTACGAAACTCTCTCCCAATCTGATAATATTATTTCTGAATGTTGCGATGAACCTTGTGGCACCACAGTGTTCGAGGTGACAAATTCAAAGCCAAACTATTTTAAGTAGTCATGAAAAATTTAAAATAATGAATGAAAAGGGGGAAAATAGCACAGATATGCTGTGAAGTATCAAGGAATGTATTTTATAAAAGGCTAGACTTTATTCGTAATATTATAGCAAAATGATCTAATCAGCAAGATCCAGATCTCATAAGTTTGTCGAATGAAAATGATAACGGTCTTGACTCCAGTAACACAAATGACGTCATACAACATGATATAGCAGTAATAGAATTAACTGACTAAATAGAAGCCCATGAAGAGAATGAATTGACTGAAGAGTATTTGATTGGTGAAAATTGCCAACTGATTCCACTAACAAGCTCAAATCAGTGAAATCAGAACAAGAGTGTAACAGACTCAGCAACACATAATGCAAATGAAAACAGACCTGAAGATGATAATAAGACAGGTTTGTAAAGTGTAAACATCCCAAAACAAGTAACTAGTAAAAAATTATGTTTGTTTATTATTTTCTTTACAGGAGTTACGGATCCATATGCTTGGCCAGTTATTTTTACCTCAAAAAATAGCAGTATGTCCATAGACGACAATAATTCCAATCAAACTGATGTCGGACAATTGAACACTCTTACTGAAGGTATGAAAAGATTTATTACAACACATGTGTACGGACCACGATTAATCGGTTCAATTTAAAATAGGTTGTAACTTAAATATTTTTAGTGGAACATCCAAGTTCAGTGGAACATCCAAGTTCAGAAATGGGAAAAAAGAATAGCCTAAGTTTGAATTACGAGACACAGATGCTAGGAAAAGTCAAAAAACGAGGACGTCCGAAGGGACTTGGAAATACAGTATTAAGGTTGATTCGCGAAAGCGAAGAGTTAATTTTAAGAAAAGTTTAATGTTTAGTTTTTCTATTTCTACTTATAAATTCGCAGAATAATAATAACTGTTATGTTTTTGTAGCAAGATTTAAGGTACGTTAAAGTTTACTCTATAATCAATTATTATTTTTTAATTGAATTAAGGTGTTTTAAATCTGATCTTATTTTGATATTAATTTTCTAATGTTGCAACCAAGCAAACCCTGCTCGGCTGCCGGTGCCGACACCTAGCAAGGCTACCGTTAGGGCTGCCGGCGACGGCTTCCATGATGGCTTCCGGCACCGACAGCGGAGTCACTTCCAAAATTTTAATATCCTAATGACATTATTAAAATATTGGATTCCCGCCGTACAGGGTGTCCCATTTTCGGCACTTTTGCGGGGTATCTCCCTTATTTTTAAAGATAGAGGGTTGCGGTTTTCGCGACAGTGTGCTACTTTTTGATGAAACGAAAGATGGCATAAAAATATTTTTCATGGCCCCCTTCGTTTTTGACATACAGGACGAAATTGATTTTTTTCCATTTTCGGACCCCCCTCGCATTTCAGTTATCTTGTAACTTATAAAAAAAGTAAAAATGGATCCTATTAGAGTTTTCTACGTAGAATCGAGTGGCGTGGTTAGATTTTCATCAGAGGTGATATTTTTCGAGATATTAACCAAATAAATGTTTTTTTAAATGGAACACCCTGTATATTTCTTAACCATTAAGTTTCCCATTTCGAGAGCTTGTCAAAATTATATAACACTTTATAGGTATTTTTTATTTTTAGCCCTTAAATCGAACTATTTAATTTTAAACATTAATTTTGCGTAGTTGGCCGTGTTTAACAAGTGGTTTAACGTCAATTCAGGTATTTAGATATAAAAAAGAAACTGGTTAAATCCTGTATTTTCATTAATTTATTAAAATTGGTATTATTTTTAACCTACAACACTACTTGTTATCTAGATATATAGGAAATCCTAACCAGAACTAAAACTGTTTAGTTTTTAATCACTCAAAGATTAAATTAGTTGTCTTGAATTATTAATAGCAAATAAAAGTCAAATTTAAAAACAAAACATACAAAACTTTAGGTAACGAAAAGAGCTAGAATGGATTAAATGGACTAACTCTTTTCGTTGCCTAAAGTTTTGTATGTTTTGTTTTTAAATTTGACTTTTATTTGCTATTAATAATTCAAGACAACTAATTTAATCTTTAAGTGATTAAAAACTAAACAGTTTTAGTTCTGGTTAGGATTTTCTATATATCTAGATAACAAGTAGTGTTGTAGGTTAAAAATAATACCAATTTTGATAAATTATTGAAAATACAGGATTTAACCAGTTTCTTTTTTAAATCTAAATACCTGAATTGACGTTAAACCACTTGTTAAACACGGCCAACTACGCAAAATTCAAGTTTAAAATTAAATAGTTCGATTTAAGGGCTAAAAATAAAAAATAACTATAAAGTGTAATATATTTTTGAAAAGCTCTCGAAAGGGGAAACTTAATGGTTAAGAAATATACAGGGTGTTCCAATTAAAAAAACATTTATTTGGTTAATATCTCGAAAAATATCACATCTGATGAAAATCTAACCACGCCACTCGATTCTACGTAGAAAACTCTAATAGGATCCATTTTTACTTTTTTTATAAGTTACAAGATAACTGAAATGCGAGGGGGGTCCGAAAATGGAAAAAAATCAATTTCGTCCTGTATGTCAAAAACGAAGGGGGCCATGAAAAATATTTTTATGCCATCTTTCGTTTCATCAAAAAGTAGCACACTGTCGCGAAAACCGCAACCCTCTATCTTTAAAAATAAGGGAGATACCCCGCAAAAGTACCGAAAATGGGACACCCTGTACACATTCGAGATTTAGAAAGTTTTATAACATAGGTAGCAAAAAGGTTTTATTGCAGTCAACAGCTCAATGGTATATTTTGAAAATAATTATAACAGGGCCTATGGCTTCCCACATTTTAGCACCTACCATACCAGCGATATAAAAATAAAAAGTTTGTTTCTTCAAGCAACTGTTCAGTGGATTTCAATTCACGATCCATCACAATAAGCAACAAAATGTGCGACAAAAAATTATGAAATACCTATAGTTTAAAAACAAAATCGTTCTCACTTTTTTACACAGATTCTCGAGATCTTGCAAGTAATTAATGTTCAAACCGTTGCAATTGTTGGTTCGGTTAGTTTCTTGTGCAGGCTTATCAGGAAAGATTTAAAGGTCTCGTAAAGTTCTGCTAACATTTTGCCGAAATTTAAATTGCTACTCGAATCATAACGTGAGATGTAACTGGATACAACTAATAGCTCTGCAGTGAAAATTAAACCATGAATATTCTCGTGCTAGTACTGATTTTTTAAAAGTTGAAGAGTTTTATTCATGCATATACACTACAGAATATTAATTCCAAATGGTACAGATTAAAACAGAGAAAGTAAAGCATATAAATAAACCACAGAAGAAACACTAACACAAGGTAAGATTATAAAATAATAAAAATTATTTAAATATAATGAATATTTTTTGGATTTGACAAAGTACTATTAAAAAGTATTAAACATATTACAGTCCAAGTAAAAAGAATTATTGTAATTTCACGCCTTCTTATTGACAAAAGCGGTTTGGCAGTAGTTGGTTCTGTGATAGACTCCATGAAAGAGATGTTGCTGCCTTGTACCATCTTGCAGGAACCAATATTTTTTTTATCTGAGACAGCCCACGTAGACTTCAAGCCTAAGTACTAACGTAACGTGGGCGTCTGCAGTTAAGGGAAATGTAATCTGTTGATACGGGATTAAAAGGATTTGAAGCTGAGAGGGGAAGGGAAAACATCTGCAGGCAGTCCGTTCCATAATCTGGCGACCCTAGGTATGAATGAGCGAGAGAAGTGGGATGTTCTAGGCTTTTGTAGCTGGACAGTAAAGGGATGCATACGTAACGCGCCTCTTGTTGTTCTATTAGGAACAGTCAAGGGAGGAATACAGCAGCTAATTCTTCAGAGCAAAATCCGTGAAAGTATCGGTAGAAAAGGGATAAACCCCACCAGAGCGGCGATGAGCGAGAGAAGGGAGTTTTCTTGTGAGGACTGGGTCATTGATGAGTCGAGCAGCACTCTTTTGGAAGAATCAAGAATTCTAAGTGTCGAAGGTGATGCCGCTCCCCAGATATGGAACCAGTACTCTAGGTTACGTCTTATTTGGAAAACATAGAGAATGTGTAAGTTGAAAGGCGAGAAGTATTTTCTCACTCGAAAAAGAATCCCAGACTTTTTAGCTGCCAATGCGGCTATTGAAGTAATGTATTTGTGCCAGCTGAGATCACGCTCGAAAGCGATGCCAACAAGATTGAACGTTTCATTGTTCTGTTGGTTATTTTTTGCGTGACAGGGAACAAGACTGAGTTTTGGAGGCGTTGAGCTGAACAAGGTTCTTGGTACCCCTGTCTAGGAGTAACTGAAGATCTTGGGAAAGGGATAGGTGCATAGATCTGCGTCTATTATCCAGCTCTTGATTTGAGACTTGTCTGGAAAAATGAGTGTTGGAGTGAAGAGTACTATCGTCAGCGTAACTTCGGATGAGATTGGTACGTGAAGAGAGCAGCTCATTAATGTGAAGAAGAAATAGGGTTGGAGCCAGGGCTGAACCTTGTGATACGCCAGCATTGATAGGATTGAAGTTAGATGAGTGACCCTCCACCATCAGATATGCGCCGGCATTAAATAAGTGAAGAATGTGAGAGATAACTACTCATACTTTTTCAGAAGAAATTTTATGATGTACGGATTTTGTCCGGATTTTTTTTATAAACTTGTCCTGGCTAGGAAATCTTTGATCTGGTACACAGCGATTGTATAAAATCGTTGAATTGAATTACTTTTCTACAGGGTGTGTTGTTTAAAGCGTTAGTTAACGGTTTCAAATATTGTCATGATATTTTGGTGAGTTGATAGGGGGACGGGGGGGACGGGGGGGACGGGACATATTTAAACATATTTCTGATATTTACCCCTCCCTCTATTTTAAGGGGTGGGAAGTTACTTTGGAAATTTATATTGGATAATGTAATTTTGCTTGTAAAATTCGAATTTACGTAAAAAGCTACGTATGTGTACAATTTTTTTGATTGCTTATTCGGTTACGGAATTATGATTTATTAGGTTATAAAAAACATATTTACCATTTAATTTCAATTTATTTATCGTCTGTTATCATTCATGAGAAATTGTTCAAAAGGCCCCCCTTCGACTTCCAAATATATTCTCACTCTTTTCCTAAATGAATTTTGTACCAGCTGTAACATTTCAGGTGCCACTAATAAGCAGTCAAAGTAGATCCGGTCTTTCATATCATCTAAAGTTGTAAGTGCAGTCGTCATCACTTTATCATTTATAAAACCCCACAAAAAAATTCAAGGGGGTCAAATCCGGGGACCTAGCAGGCCAGTTGACCGGAGCAGCTCGTCCAATCCACCTGTTTCCACATATTTCATTCCAATGATTACGGGCTGTATTGCATAATGGGGTGGAGCTCCATCCTGTTAATGCCACATGTCAGGATTAATGTTTAATTGAGCTATAAACTGAGAAATAATTGTCAAAATGTCAAAATTACCAACTCACTTAGGTAAAAATTCCCCATTTCCATGGAAACGAATAATAACTCTGAAATAAGTGAAATTGGTTTATTGGCAAAATTTATTTTTTAAATTCAATCAAAATTTAGTTAACCATAATTCCGTAACCTAAAGAGCAAATCAAAAAGAAATATACTAACTCGTAGTTTTTTTACGTAGATTCGAAGTTTATAAACAAAAGTACATCATCCCATTTAAAGTTATAAAGTTATCCCCAACCCTTCAAAATAGAGAAAGGGGGTAAATGTCAAAAATATGTTTAAATATGCCCCCCAACTCCCTATTAACTTACCAAAATTTAATGAAGATGTTTTAAACCATTTTCGAGATATCGCCTTAAAACACTTTAAAAAAACTCAGCCTGAATAAATTTAAATTTTAAAAGTGGTGACAACGTTATCCGGACGCATTTTCCAAAGTCCTGATGCTGCTAGTTTTATTCATAGATTTATTCATGATGATTATAGTTGAATCATTTTTATTAAAATATATGGACAAACGTGAAAATTGCATTTTATTTGTTTAGTCTGCTTTAACTTTAAAAAACCGACTAAGAAACAAAGAACAAACCTAAGCAAACCCATTTCATTAATGTTTCTATGTGCGTTTTGTTGTGCTCAACCAAATGTAAGGGGAGCATATAAACATAGTGTCACTTGGTTTTGTGCTACGTTTTATAAGAATGGTTTATTTTGTTGTTTGATTTACTCAAAATATACTTGATAACATAACATCAAGAAGTAAGTACGTCGAAAATTCTATTCTCCTTGCACTAAAATCAAAAGTAAGTGAAACAGCCCACTGGGATAAGTATACATAAAATTAAATTGGTATACCGTATGAACCCAGTGGTCATGTCAGTCACTATGAAGAGACGTTCTGTCACCTGGTATACTTAACGTGGTTGCAATTTTTGAGATTTTTTGAATTTCAATTGAATCTTAACCTGGAAGGGAGGAAAGTTGAGATGCGCACATTACAGTTTTAGCGCCGCAAAGCCTAAATGATTGCAGCACCAATGAACTATAATCTATTATAGGGAACACTAAAAATAATTTAGCAATTGATCCTAATAATATTGATGTTATTTCCCTAAAGTTCTAAGCTTCCAAATAATAGCCCAGTCGACCCTAACTCCAACCTGATTTGGAAACAAGACGGTGTCGCTAATATTATGAATAAATTATAAGATCCCCCTGCCAGGTTTTATACTTTAAGGAACAAAGAGCGGAAATTTGTATTCAAAGGTTGATGATGTAGCTTTATTAAACAGATACGCTATAAGCGGCAAATTTAGGATACTGTAGGGTCTATTAACGGCCATTTTTGTACTTTCATGTAAATTCGAATTTAAATAATGAAGCATGTAACCTAAATATTACCTAATGGTTTTGTAGACTATTTTGTGGTTTAAGCAGAAGCTTGGAAGTTTTATAGCTATCTGCAGTGGATATACATGCATCTTGCGGTATTGGACCTACATAATATAAGAGCAGCGTAAATGGCGCGAGTAATACTAAGTGATGATTATATTAATGGAGGGCAATAGTCAAGGAGAAAGTTATAAAAATACAATGTTGTTTTAAATCATATTTTTATTTATAAAACAGTTAGAATTAAAACAATAATATAACTTAAATTCCTTTTGTTAAACTGCCAAATAGCAATCAATCATCAATATATTATAATATTTCTATTATTGGAAAAAGTATTGTTATACATAGTTTCGGACAATTTCAGCCTTCTGTTTTCTTTTAAAAGTCGAAAAGGCGTTAATTTGTCTTTTATTTATCTCGTTACCCTTACGAGAGTCTTACTTTCCCAGCCATTTGCATTCAATTTGGGGAATACGCCATGTTTACCCGTACTCAAGCAAATAAACAATTTTGCTTTCTCTTGATTGGTCTTCACGGTTTGATACTCACCAAACTTTGAGTTCGGATTGCCATAGAGTGACGTACGAGTATAAGTTAATTGTTATTTATTCTCTTTAAAAATGCCTAGCCTCTGTTACCAAGGAATTTATTTAGTAGAGTCAAATTGGACAAATTTTTCTCATTCTTGGATAGCGGAGGAGCACTAAACTTTAAATGACATCTCAGACGAAGTGGACATAAAATAAAAGTAAAGGATAGTAAGAACAACGGTATTATATTCTGTAATATGATTATGTTGTTAAGTGCAATGATAACTTTATGAATATCCCAGCAGTGCTAATGCAAAATTGTCTTTACTGCAATACTAGTTACAAAATGCAGTTGCATTTATAGGTAATTGAAACAAAATGTGATTTATTTCTTATTATAATTCATTCATAGTTAGATGTGAAACGTAATCATGTTCTCATTTTAATTAAAATCGGCTGCTACATGTATATGTGTGGTGTTGTAGGCATTGTCCCTATACACTCAGGATTCAATTTAGTGATCCAGGATGAAGACGTTTCCTAATGTACTATCCATCAGAAGCTCAATGGTGGACCCGATGGTCTCCAGTTTATCGACTGTTTCCGGTTACCATCTGTAAAGGATAGAGCTGTTCCGAGAGGTTTTCACGATGAAGGGCTGACAATTGTTTCCACGATGGCAGTCGAAATCATGCTTCAATCAAGCAATGACACGTTTATGATGGAGTTCCGTTCAGAGCCGGACGCTTGTGTTTGCCAGTTGGACATGGCTTTCCAGACGTAATCTTTCGTGATAGGATGAGTTGTACTGAAGCTTTAGATTTCCAATTTCCTCATTGTCAGGCGAGGTGAACTGAAGAATATCCCCACAACGTTGCTTAGCATATCTGGTGGTTGCTCAGCACAAGCATAGAAAATTTATCTGCAGTGGATATACATGAATCTTGCGGTACGGAAGAATTTAGTAGAAGTAACTACGACAAACCTTTCTTGCTCCTGGATAACGGATGAGCACTAAACTCTTTAAATGTTACCTCAGATGAAAAGGACAATAAATAGAAGTAAAGGATAGTAAGAACCACCGCATTTTATTCTTTAATATAATTATGTTGGTAAATACAATAATAATTTTAAGAATATCCCAGCAGTGCTCAGGAAAAATCGTCTTTACTGTTGTAAGAGTTTCTTTCTTACAAAATCCAGTTACATTTATAGGTAATTCAAACAAAATGCGATTTATTTCTTCAAATTAAATGCGGCACCTGCATATGTATGGTGTTGACCTACAAATGGAATGTCGCTGAACCAAGAGGTAACAGGAAAGTCTACAGATTCGGAATATTGTGTATAATGTGTTTAAAGACACTCTACTCCCCCATTTCTCTACTCTGGCTGTATAGACTATACAGCCAGAGTAGAGAAATGGGGGAGTAGCGACACTCAGCAAAAATCGTTTGAAGTTTCTGCATCAAAGCAAAACGACGATGCACACTGCGTTCTCCGGGCAGCGTATTATGGGGACGTTCGATAAGTATTAGTCGAAAAAATATTTGGTCGGTTATTTGATACATACAAATTTAAAAGGCGGTACGTAACTCTTTAGTTTTTCGATTCATTAGTATTAATGGCTTTATTAGACACTTATTCCGAGGGCATGAAACGAGGACTAAACCACTGCGAGATATCCATGGATATTCTCGTTCATACACTTCCCAAGGACATCTCATGTATACTTCAAGTTATTAGTAGGAAGTCTTGACGATATCTTGGAGACCTCTGTATTCTTGAAGGATCAGTGGTTTGCTCCCTCGGCATGAAACTGCCTTATAAAGTTATAATAAATAATAGGAGATATTTTTCTAGGCAGTTAACGAAGCCTTGCGATGTTTCCTAAACATGCTAAATAAAGCACATAACAGTCTGAATGAAACATATTTACTTCGCATCTGTTTAAGTGGCTTGAGCACAAGAGTCTGAGCTAAAAATATATTTTTGACAGTTGTTTAAATTTTGGGTTTAAGGGCAATCGTACGCTACACCACCTTTTTAGCATGCTCCGGCGCGTCGCAGTGTCTTTAAAGGGCTCTAGCTTCTTTATTTTAAAAGATTAGTCTAACAGTAGTCGACAGAAAATGCAGCATAATAAATTCGGCAATTTTCTGTGAAAGAAAAAATATGATATCTTGTTTCATGAGCGAGTTAAGACAGGGTTAACAAGAATTTCCCTGGTTGTAAAATCACGCGTTTTGGGCTAATTTGCTGGAAGATATCTTGACTTCAAAAGGGAACATTTTTAAAATTTGTTTTAAAAATGTGTGAATTGCAGTAAAAGATCTAAATTTTATTTAAAACTAAAATTTACTACAGCCACAAAAAAGCCGTTAAAATTTTTATCCGAATTTTAACGGATTTTCATGGTTCGTAGTAAATTTTAGTTTCAAATAAAATTTAGGTTATTCTTCCCTTCATACATTTTTAACAGAAATTCATACATCATACATACATACAATCAGACTAATTTTCTGACTGTCTCCGTAAAGACGCCACGAGTTGCCAGCAACCGGATAAAACTAGTTTAGCGAAGAGTCGGCAAAAACAGGAATAAGTGGCGAGTGTCGCTACCGTCTAATAATTCTACCGTGATACAGCTATCTTTAGTTCGTCGCTCGAAATAATACTCCTTATACCCGCAACTGGGCGTTTACTACCCTGAAAATGTGTAGCACTAAGACTAACACACTTTCTGGTATTCATCGCCACCTCCAGTCCCTGGCATGACAGAATTTATTTGTATCAGCCAGCGTTCACCGGTACATCGATCTGCTTGTCTGAGACAAGGACAATGTCGTCAGCGAAACTCATAAGTGCGACAGTTCCACTGTGGTAATCCACATTAATCTGTTCAAGTACCCGTTATTGACAAGGTTAAGGATGAAAGGAGATAGAGGGTTGCTTATTTATGTACATTCATCTTGTAGCCTTAGAGCTAAGATTGATAAACTTGGTTGCGCCCCGAAGGCTTTGGCGAGATCGAGGGCAACAGACGTTGCTCCTCTCCACTTGGGATCCGATGTAGTGTTCCAGAATAAAGACGTTTGCCAATGTACTATTTGTCTCCAAATCTTTGTTGTTTGAATTGAGACATTGGCATCTCTTATTCTTGCATGAAGAATTCTATGAAACAGACGTTAACGAAATATCCGATGGTAAATGTTCTTCAGTTTATCGACTGTTTCCTGTTACCATCTTTAGGAACTAAAGTTGTTTTCAGAGCTTTCTACGATAAAAGGTCTATATTTCTTCCAAAAATGGCACTCACAATAATTATGCTCCAGACGAACCGTGACACTTTCTTGACATCCGGAAGAGAGGCGGTTAGAGCCGGGTGCTGACGTTTACCAGTTCGGCATGGCTTTCCGGACGTCCTCTTCTGCAAGGGTCCAGAAAGTGCTGCACTAAGGCTAGACGAGGTAGACTTAAGACCATCCCCATACAACTGCTTAGCATCTGGTTCCGTTGAAAGCTTCGAAAATTTATACCTATCTTTCCCACTAAGGACTATTTGCGCAAAGCTTTTACGATCTTCAAGGAAGAGGCCCTACGCGTTTTCGTAGTTTACGGGTTAACTACGCCGCTCCCCTACGCTGGCCGTAATTACCATTCCTTATTGTTAATAATTGTGTTTGTCCCAATAAAAGTTTTTCGATGAGAAATAATATATCATTGATATTGCTATCAGTTAAATATTTGCATTTTAGTTATGCGCTTTGTGACCACTAAATGTTATGGTCTTGCTGACACTTCTCTCCAGACATGTTGTAGGTTTTTAAGCACAACTTAAGAAAACATCTCCTTGATAGCCATGCACCTTCGTCTAAATTTTCTCGTCTTCACATGGTAGAATATTGATAAAGTTATATTGTATACAATACCAAGCTAACTTTGTGGTTCAATTTGTATTTTCTTGAATTTGTTCTTGTTTCAAATGGTATTGGAGTACATTATCCCAGTAACTAATATTAAGTACCCTGGAGTCTAAGCTACCAGCAAGCAAATCGTTAACTAAGTCCTTACAAAGCTTATAAACGCTAGTAAGGGATAGCTTGTACACATATCCAGTGCGACTTGGTCTTATTAATTATTACTAAATAAGCAGGATCCAAATATCCCTGATGTAACTTATATTATGTAATATATTTTATTATGAATATTTTACCTCACACTACCGATAGTTTTCAAGATAAAGTAAGTAATATAAAATAAATAGGTCATTAATATACTGAAGTAAAAAAGTATTCCCTAAAAAGCAATAAGTAAATTAATTACTTAGTTTCAGGGTGCGTAGAACGTACTACAAAATATAGATTTGGGTAATCAATATAAATGACATTGCGACAAATAATTAATATCGAAATGAAATGGTATTTTAATTCATATGTATCATATTTTCTCTTTAAGAAAAAACATGATTTATGAGTTTTTTTGTTCAGGTTTATAAATAGAATTATATATCCGTACTTTTACACCGATAAAATGAATCTGCTTTTTATTAATTATTAGAACATAATGCAAAACTACAATTAATATACCTATAATGCTATTATTATCGTTAACAATCCTAAATTTGGTTTGACTCTGTGACTTTCTCCTCTTTTCTTTGTGATTTTCCATATAATCCTATTTTCACGAATAAGTTTTAGTACCGTTATCTCTATCTTGTTTCTTTAATCTATGCTTCTGGTCCGTACATAGTTGTCACTCTTCTGTAAATGATTTATTGGTATAAGCTACTCTGCCCTTAACAGCCTTTGTTTCAATAATATATTTCCATCTGATTCAGGTTGCCTCTGTAGATTATTTTCATTTCTAGGATAACTACGTCTGCAAGTATTCAGTAAAGAGTAAGCAGTGGCTTTAAGCCGATTTGACACGCGACGTGTCAAATGCCTTCCAACGTTGGGCACAAGGTAATTAGACGCATCGTGTGGCCGTGCAACAACGAATTTCATGTGCCAAACGTTGGAAGTCGGACATGTTCGGGCTCTTGTCGGTATTTTTGACTCCTGTCAAAGGATGCTTCCAACGTTGGAGCCAACATTCGATACACGGCCACACGACTTGTCAATCGTTACTCGATTGGAGGCATTGTCCCGGTATTAAAAATATGTTGGCTCCAACCTTTACGTTGATTTCAACGTTTGTCGCATCATGTAGCAGATCGATTTACCAAATTTTAATCTGTCGATCTGGTTTCCAATGTTGGATCCAACAATGTGCCGAACGTTCGTTTCAACGTTGGACGCATCGTTCGCCGGAAAATACAATATATATTGAACTAGTAAATAATTAACTTCCTTGATCCTGTCCTTGATCCGGGTTTCCGGTGG
Organism: Philopedon plagiatum; assembly: GCA_963971165.1. NCBI lineage: Eukaryota > Metazoa > Arthropoda > Insecta > Coleoptera > Curculionidae > Philopedon > Philopedon plagiatum. The sequence goes on along the minus strand of OZ020198.1, from coordinate 28,739,968 downwards.
CCGAGTTTGTACGTCGCCAGCTTTGCAATCGAGAGGCGCAGGTTTGAATCCCGCTTCGACCATGGATATTTTGTGATTGTTAACGGTTGGAAGGTGGTAGAGGAATTCTTCCTCGACCGAGGTAGTACCACCCCACACATCCTCTTAAAGGGCTGGTGAAATCCCTACGGATGTTTCCAGCTCTAGATGTGTGAGTCGACCCCCCAGTACACCCACGGTACATAGTACTTAGACTTCGGTCTTCGTGGGCTGTCAGAAGATCCTCCTCCTCCTCCTCCTCATCCCCATCCTCATCCTCATCCTCATCCTCATCCTCATCCTCATCCTCATCCTCATCCTCATCCTCATCCTCATCCTCATCCTCATCCTCCCCCAAGCAAACTCGACTCATAAATGATCCAGTTCTCTCAAGAAAACTTTCTTCTTTCGCTCATCGCCGCGCTGTGGTAATCTATCTCTTCTGTAGATATTTTCACGGATTTTACTTGGAAAAATTAACCTCTATCATTCTTCCATTAACTGTTCCTAACAGAACCACAAGAATTACGTCACACGTACGTCGTTTTCTAGCTTAGAAAACCCAGCACGCCCTACATCCGTAGGAATTTCACCAGCCTTTTAAGGGAATGTGTGGGGTGGTATTACCTCGGCCAGGGAAGAATTCCTCTACCACCTTTATTGTTTAAACCGACGAGACACGGGATTTCCAAGTGGTAACCCATCTAAGTGCCGGGCGTCGTTTAACCTCAGTAATCGGGCAGAAAATAGTCCGACCAGCGAAATTATCGCCGCTTGATGTCTACGTGGGCTGTCCTAGATAAAAGAAAAAAGGTAGTTTCGTTGAAGCACTCTATAACTGCAATAAAAGCTTTTATACAGTTCTTATTAGGCTAATCTATAAATATTCCATTACATTACATCCACTATATTATTCATAAAAATTCATGAATCTTTTGCAAATTTTTTCATATAAAATTGTGGCATAATCATTTAAATTTCATTTTGGCGAACTGTTTTTATCGATGGCTATTTTTAAAATTTATTTTTCATTTTTGTTTGCCTAATTGACCGGATCAATATTCGAGGCAGATTTTGATAATAAAAATTCATTGTTTTAATACATGTATGCGCTTATAAAGGGTAAACAAATAAATTTTAATTCAGGCAAAAGCAATTAAAAATTCGAAATCCTTTGAGACCGATAGTATTTTATTTTTTATTTATTCTCTAGATGTTACAGTCACATCACCACGCGATGAGATTCAATAAATTGGTAATATTAAAATAAAATTCTAATTTTACAGAACGCGTTCTTGAAAATATGGTTTAAAAAAAAAATGATGTGAATGCACAAATCAAATTTCATGATTTGGATAAATTTTACAAAGTAAGCCACAACGTTTACCTAATAAACTGGCATTCTTAAGATGTACAGGGTGTCCGAATTTCGTTCTAATTGCAGTGTTGCTATTTTTTGATGAAACGAAAGATGGCATACAAATATTTTTCATGGCCCCCTTCGTTTTTGACATACAGGACGAAATTGATTTTTTTTTTCATTTTCGGACCCCCTCGCATTTCAGATATCTTGTAACTTATCAAAAAAGTAAAAATTTTATTATCTAGAGTTTTCTACGTAGAATCGAGTGGTGTGGGTAGATTTTCATCGGATATGATATTTTTCGAAATATTACCCAAACATATGTTTTCTTAAATGGAACACCCTGTATGTTTCTTAATCATTAATGACCCAGCCCTCACGAGAAAACTCCCTTCTCTTGCTCATCGCCGCGCTGTAGGGGATTTATTACTTTTCTACCGCTACTTCCACGGATTTTGCTCTGAAGAACTAGCCGGTATTATTCCCCCCCCCCCCCCCGAATGTCCCTAACAGAACAACCAGAGGCGCGTTACGTATGCATCCCTTTACTGTCCAGCTGCAAATGCCTAGAACAGACCATTTCTCTCGCTCATTCATACCTAGGGTCTCCAAATTATGGAACAAATTGCCTGCAGATGTTGTCCCTTCCCGTCCCAACCTCCAATCCTTCCAATCCCGTGTCAATAGACTCCATTTCCCTTCTCTTCAGACACCCACGGTACGTTAGTACTTAAGCTTGAAGTCTACGTGGGATGTCTTAGATAAAAAAAATGCAGGGTGTTCCATTTAAAAACATATGTTTGGTTAATATCTCGAAAAATATCACATCTGATGAAAATCTAACCAAGCCACTCGATTCTACGTAGAAAACTCTAATAGGATCCATTTTTACTTTTTTTATAAGTTACAAGATCACTGAAATGCGAGGGGTCCGAAAATGAAAAAAAAAAACAATTTCGTCCTGTATGTCAAAAACGAAGCGGGTCATGAAAAATATTTTTATGCCATCTTTCGTTTCATTCAAAAGTAGCAACACTTCGCGAAAACCGCAACCCTCTATCTCTAATAACTACCGAGATACCCTGCAATTACAATGAAATCCGGACACCCTGTACATAAAATAGGAAATTCTTTCGTTATATAGGTAATACGATGAAAAAATGCAACGTTTAGTTTCTTCTCTATTGCAATATAAGATCGTCAAGTAATTAAAAGAGAAGAACTTATCCTAATCCTTCATCAGGCAAGCTTGAACCCAGGATGGCTGATGAACAGACCACGTTTTAATTAGACAATTCCACTCATATTTTTACAGCCATTCAAAATATAGCATCAATAGAGTTTCACCTGTATTTCATCGGGAAAATTATGAAATGTAAAATTTTGCTTTTTAAGCTCTTAAAAGAATCCTATTTTAAATCGAATAAATTTCGTTACCATGGTTTTAATTATTTTCTAAAAATAATTAAACCAGAAGCTAGTCGACGCGACGTCAAGTTATTGTCAGTTGGTCGGTATTTAAAATGTCACGTTTTGGTCAAGATTCTCTGGAGAAAATAGAAGAAGCTGTACAGAGTTCCCATTTAATATCGTAAAGACGAAGAATTTTGTATGGCATCAATGCATGACTTTCTATGAAGAAAGAAATTATTGGTTACTAGTAACCACACCAGTGTCGGAACTTGCAAGTATTCTTGAAGGTTGGGCATTTAATATAAAAAAAATCTGTCAAGTGCAAGCTGTACTTGTACAATTAGTATACCGTGCCATTAGCCCCCCACTTAACCTGAGCACACCTCGGCCGCCTGTCTGCCGCGTTACTTGTCGCCGACTGCACCAACGCTGTATCACATCGCATATGCGCGGAGCTGAAAGAGAAGTGTTTCGAATGAGCCAAATTAAAAATTTGGAAAAACGTGTAAAGACGAAAGTTGTTCCTTACATCTGTAGAAATATTTTTTGTCGAAAAACTTTTTTCTAAAACCAGTGGTTCAGCAAATATAAGGAACTAAACAATTTAATTGTTCATAACAATAAAATTGATCGCTCTAGGATTTTTCAATCCTAATAATTTTGGCTCAATCTACACCTAATTCTCAAAGTTCACATTTTTTTTCAGATTATTCTGAGCGATCCTTTTGGTTATGAGGTTGGGAGACAGCAATTTTTAATCGTTTTTCGCGAAAAAAGGTTTAAAAAATGCATAAAAAATACATGATATATATTGTTAAATTCATGCTTCAAAGCTTTCATTTGACACCCTATACGATGCCCTTGAAATTTTTTCTATTTTCGATTTTACCCCCTGAAATTAACCCCCAGAATCAAAATTCAACTTTTATACTTCACGTCTATAATTGGGCCACCACACTCTATCTCTGTGCTAAATTTCAAATTTTTATGTCGAATAGTTTCAGAGAAAATCGCTTGTGACAGACGGACGGACGGACGAACGGACGGGCACTGAACTGATTCCATAAGTGTTTCGTTTTGCTAATCTTAGCACGGAACACTAAAAAGAGTAGAAAATATTATAAGGAGAACTGTATGAAATCTATTTGGTATTCTACCGCAAAAGTGTTGCAGAAAAAGGATATTGGCGAGTTTAATATTTCTTTTGACCAATTTACCGACATGCGTTTTAAAAAAAGTCGAGATGCGCAGAGCGCTAAAAGAAAAATGCAGCAGAAAAGATCAGATTAACGAAAGGACACAGCTTTAGACATAAAAGATATTTGTGCTATGGCTCTCTCTGAGCTGCAGATGAAGCTCTTTTATATGCGCCTTTGAACTGAGATGGAAGGGTAATAAAGCCGATTTTTTTTTCTAAGACATCCCACGTAGACTTCAAGCCTAAGTACTGACGTACCGTGGGTGTCCGAAGAGAATTTAAATGTAGTCTATTGACACGGGATTTGAAGGATTGGAGGTTGGGACGGGAAGGGAAAACATCTGCAGGCAATTTGTTCCATAATCTGGAGACCCAATGTATGAATGAGCGAGAGAAGTGTTCTGTTCTAGGCTTTTGTAGCTGGACAGTAAAGGGATGCATACGTAACGCGCCTGTTGTTGTTCTGTTAGGGACTTTCAAGGGGGGAATAATACCGGCTAGTTCTTCAGAGCAAAATACGTGGAAGTAGCGGTAGAAAAGGGATGAGCGCGGCGATGAGCGAGAGAAGGGAGTTTTCTCGTGATGGCTGGGTCATTGATAAGTCGAATGGCTCTCTTTTGGATAGAATCAAGGATCTTAAGTGTCGAAGGTGATGCCGCTCCCCAGATGTGGGAGCAGTACTCTAGGTTAGGTCTTATTTGGGAAACATAGAGAGTGTATAAGTTGGAAGGGGAGAAGTATTTTCTGGCTCGAAAGAGAAAGCCAAGCTTTTTAGCTGCGGATGTGGCTAATGAAGTAACGTGTTTGTGCCAGCTGAGATCATGTTCGAAAGCGACGCCAACGAGATCGCATGTTTCGTTATTTTGTAGGGCTTGGTCATTCATGGGGATGGGCTAAGCCTTGCCAGATTTTTTGCGTGACAGGGAGCAACACCGGGTTTTGGAGGCGTTGAAGTGAACAAGGTTCTTGGCACCCCAGTCTAAGATTAATTGAAGATCTTGGGAAAGGGATACGTACATAGATCTGCGTCCATTATCCAGCTCCTGATTTGAAACTTGTCTGGAAAAATGAATATTGGAGTGAAGAGTACTATCGTCAGCATAACTGTGGATGGGATTAGTAGTTGAAGAGAGCAGGTCATTGATATGAAGAAGAAACAGGGTAGGTGCCAGGAGTGAACCTTGGGGGACACCAGCATTGATAGGATGGAAGTTAGATGAGTGACCGTCAACCACAACAGAATGCGCCGATTAGAGAGGAAGCTGCCGATCCAGGTACATAGTTTGGTAGGAAGACCGTAAGAAGGTGGTTTGTTGGGGAGTGCGGCATGCCATACTTGGTCAAAGGCCTTGGAGATATCGAGAGCAACAATCTGAGATTCGCCATAAAATTCGAGAGACTTGTTCCAGTTATGTGTGACAAAGCTAAGGAGATCAGCTGTGGATCTTTGGTGACGAAATCCGTACTGTCTGTCATGGATGATTTTATATTTTTCTAGATATTTTAGAATTCGCAAGTTGATCACTTTCTTCATATCTTTGCTGACAATGGAAAGAAGAGAGGTCTATATTTGGATGGAAGGGACATGGAACCTTTCTTCGGGACAGGCTGCACTCGAGCAGTCTTCCAGCCATCTGGGAAGACACCCCTGTCATAAGAGATCTGGAAAAGACGAGTTAAGATGGGTGCAAGTTCTGGAGCGCATTTTTTTAGAACAATTGCCGGTATGCCATCCAGACCAGAGGACTTTTTGGTGTCAAGGGATAGAAGAATTTTTTGCACTTGTTTGACCTTAAGTATTATATCGGGCATTTTGTGGGGTACAGACTTAGCGGTTGGAAGCGAGGTTGGGGGCGGGATCAGGGTGGAATTGGCAGCGAATTGTTTGGTGAATAGTTCTGCTTTCCCTTTAGAGGTGGAGATAACTTCATTGTCAGAGGTCACGGGAGGAACAGTGCTTCTACAGAACTTCTGACTAATGTTTTTGGCAAGTGACCAGAAAGATTTGCCGCCGTTGGGACAGGAAAGCACTTTATCTTTTATGCGGTTGTTAAAAGCATTTTTGGACTCTAAGATAGTTTGGTTGTATTGATTTCTGGCCTCGGTGAAAATTTGACGATTTTCGGGTGTAGGATTTTGAAGATACCTTTTGTGAGCTTGGACTTTCTTGAGCCTGGCTTTGTCACAGCCCTTGAAGAACCATGACTTTTGATGGTGGAGTTTAGGTTTCTTGCGGGTATGTGGAATGAAGCTTTCAATACCTGCTTGAATAACGTCTGTGATATGAGAGCAAATTTCGGAGGGATCGGGAGTGGAAAAACAAACAGGGTTCCAAAGCAAAGCAGAGAAGAAGTTTCGAAGACCATCGCAGTCGGCAGAATTGTAGTGCCAGTTCGTGCGTTCTGGCATGATTTCAGCAAACTCGGGATGTATGGGACAAGAGACGATAATGAGTCCATGATCTGAACGACCAAGGGGAGCGCATACAGATGTTAAGTAAGGCTCAGGATGGGTGGTAAGGAAAAGATCTAGTGGATTTGCATTATGGGTAGAAACGCGGGGAAAGTATGTTGGTTATCTGATCAAATTGGTGAGTGAGTTGCTTATTGCGAAGTTTTCTGCTGCTCTGCCTTCTGGGTCAGTTTGTGTGGATCCTAACCATTCCTTGCTATGGACGTTGAAGTCGCCTAGGACGATAACTTCAGCGGAGGGAAATTCGGAGATGAGATGGTCGATTTCTGCCGAGAGAAAGTCAAAGAACTCATTGTAGGATTTGTCTGATGGGGAGCGGTAGATGCAACAGATAAATTTAGTAGAAGATTTAAGGGCGAGTTTTGGCCAGAGAATATCGGGCTGGCCTGATTCCAGGTTCGGGACTCTGGTGCAAGAAAGACTGCTGCGAACGTAGGCACATACCCCACAATGAAGACAAAAAGATGACAGAAGCTCAAAGCCTGGAAACAGGACATGATTGGTTGGGGATTTGGAGCTGATTTGGGTTTCGTTCAGAAAAAGAATGTGGGGTTTGCATGATTGGAGATAGTGGTGGACAGAGTCCAAATTGGAATTAAGCCCGGAGATGTTGGCAAAGGTTACTATGCTCTTGGAATTCTTCGATGGTGGGCCCCCATGAGCACCCCTCGCCAGGAGATCCGAATGGTGGGGTAGTTTACCTCTGGAATTTTTTACCCCTGAGAACGCCATCATCATTTTCATATTTGTTTTTTTTTTTTGAAGAGGTGGATAGTTTGAAGAGAGAAGGAACACAAAAGAGAAGAGAAAGAATGACAGTCTGAAGAGGAAAGGAAAAGGAAAAAACCGACTCACGCACCCAGGGCTGGAAACATCCGCTAAGATTTCACCAGCCCTTTAAGTGGTTGCGCTGGGTGGTACCTCCTCGGTCGAGGAATAGATCCTCTACCACCTTCCGAATTACTGATTCCGATTACCGATTACTGGAAGACCGCTTGTTTTAAAGATTAAATGGACATAGAGGGAAACTTCACGGGAAAAATATAACCCTGTGTTTTCTAAGATTACACAGGGGGCTCAAAAGGCTGTGCAAATAGTAAGTGGTTGGTGAGAAACACAAAAAAACGTCAGTCTTTGTTCAGTTCTTTTTACAACAATAGTACTCCATTTTCATAATTATCGGATTAGTAATAATAATCATTCTATAAAAAACGCTAATATTAATTTGAAGCGATTTTCCCATTGACAAAAATTATCATTGTTTTATTTGTAGACCAGTAAATAAATAATATTATCTAAGTAAGAATTGTGTATCTTCTAGACAAGACAAGGTGAAATTAATTAATATGCAACAATTTTATAAACTTCTTCATCTTTATTCATTCTATTAGAAAGTTGTTCCACTCTACTAATCTAGTTATTGCTTGATTATCGTGAAACTTGCCGAAAGTTCCTCGATCCTATGTGACAAAAAGCAACACAATATAGTTGTAAAGAAATTTAGAAAGAAAGAAAAAATTATAAATTTGTAAACGGAGAAAATTCAGGTTCTACAAGTGAATATCACAAAATGTTACTGACGATCACATTGACGAAATATTTAATTAAAGTCTATAAGAAATATAAAATATATTTTCATTAAAAAATAAATGAGCTGTTTGATCGTCTTTCGAGTTGTTATTCTAAGCAATTTACTATGTTTGTGTGGGAAAATGACTGAATCAATATTAAACACAGATATTGGAAATTAAAATGATTATTATCCTAATGACAGAAATGTAAATGAATAATGAAGAACCCTTTACTGATAAGTACGGTTAACTTCGATTTCTTTTTTTTTATTTGAGACAGCCCACGTAGACTTCAAGCCTAAGTATTGACGTACCGTGGGGGTCTGAAGGGAAGGGAAATGTAATCTATTGACACGGTATTTAAAGAATTGGAGGGTATGAGGAACAGAGAAAATATCCGCAGGCAGTTCCATAATCTGGAGATCCTAGGCATGAATGAGCGAGAGAAGGATGTTCTAGGCTTTTGTAGCTGGACCGTAAAGGGATGCATACGTAACTCGTCTTTTGTTGTTCTGTTAGGAACAGCCAAGGGAGGAATTTTAACAGCTAGTTCTTTAGAGCAAAATCCGTGGAAGTATCGGTAGAAAAGGAATAAATCCCCCACCGCTCGGCGATGAGCGAGAGAACGGAGTTTTCTTGTGAGAACTGGGTCATTGATGAGTCGAATGGCTCTCTTTTAGATAGAATTCCCTATAATCTATTGAAACAATACTCTAGGTTAAGCCTTATTTGGGAAACATAGAGAGTGTGTAAGTTGGAAGAGGAGAAGTATATTCTGGCTCGAAAGAGAAAACCAAGCTTTTAGCTGCTAATGTGGCTACTGTAGTAATGTGTGTGCTGACCCCTATAAATTATCGGTGTCAGGTGCGTCTTGCTTTTACTATAGCAGATGTTTCCTCGTCACTTATTATTCTTTTTTATTCCTAATTTAAATTTCTGCTGCTGCAACGAGCAAATCGCGTTTATATGTGAGTGTTGCAATTTCTATGATACATAAGGCATTTTCCAGAGGAGATTGTTGTTCAACGATGGACCAAATTTCGTTTGTCACTAACTGTATAGAAAAATGAAATTTGTTCAAGTGTCAACCGCTATCGTAACTAAAGCAATCTTAAACACGTCTTTTGTGTGTGTTTCTACACTCGAAAGTATCAGACAACTTGAGAATTTTCTCAGGCTTTAATAAAACCATAAGTAACTGAATCACCAAATTATATTTTAACAACTAAAAGAAATTCTTCAGAAAGTTGGACATCAGAAAATAAAGCACAGAGAACAAGGACTATTTCGTGAAATAAACCTCAACAAAACAACATTCAAGATGTGAATTCAATAACTGCCTTATATAAAAGCAGCTCTTGTAGGGGATTGAGCAGAAATACTTTGGTAATAACTTTTTGCGAGGAATTTTGTGATAATTAAATGATTAGAATTTCTTTAAGCAAGCTTTACAGAGAAACTAACTCTAAGCAAAGCAAAACAGGAGCAACATGTCAAAGCATGTTCATCTTTTCTAGCAAGTGGCCAGAAATTAAATTATTACACAGTGCGGCTCTGCAATGCCCCCCTTTTTAATTTTTGAACATTACATTTAGAAAATTGAAAGTTAGCATACGGTAATTAGTACAAAAATACTATGTTTTGGTGCACAAGTGACACTCGGAAAAATCAAAATGGACGCTGGAAATCACCTTGAAAAAAAATTTAAACGGAAAGGCGAGTTAAAGGCCTCATTGAGTACTTTCTGATCCTAGAATATTACGTCATTATTCGCCCTGAGAACAAAATGGCGGCTTGTTGAATCAAATATTTTAAAAATAAAATGTAGTGAATATTGCTGAAGTTTTTCAATTGGCGGTTTGAAAATAGGGTTCTGATGATAGCAAGAGTTTAAAAAAATATTATTAAGCCGTCCCCCATCCCCACCTATTAGAATAAAATTTAAATTGTGTTAAAAATTAGATCTGAAATTATTGAACTGACATTGAAAAAATACCAGTGTTTATGGTGGTATCCTTATCGTCAAGAAATACATGGTACTAAAGTTATTTTAGTCTAATATTCACTTTGTACTGAGTGTATTCGTGTTTATCCAAAATGGTTAATTCTCGCCCGTGAGCAGAAAAAATTGAAGCAATATTCATTTATGGCGCAATGCGTAACTTTCACGAAGCGGAAAGGGTTTTTAATGATCGTTTTCCAGATCGCCCAATCTGCAGGAAATACCTAAGGAAACTGGTGAACAAATTTACCGCCACCGGCAGTGTACAAAACATTAAGAATGCTGACCATCTATTTATCTCCGATGAAAAAAAAATATAAATTGTATGTGAAATGGTAGTAACTCCCGAGCAATCAACGTCCCATGTTGCAGAAGTTTGTGAAGTTTCTCCTTCGATAGTAAATAGGGTTCTAAAGAACCATAAATTTCATCCGTACAAGTTTCAAATGCTTCATCAGGTAACTGCAGATGCCCCTGACAGAAGAATGGAATTTTTTGAAATTATGACCAACACAATTGTTAGGCATCGTACTTATCTCCATAACATCTGTTTCAGCGACGAGTGTACATTTTTTTCCCAACGGAAATGTTCATAGACACAATTGTCGGTACTGGGGTGATGTTAATCCCCATGTGTTCTGGGAGATGCATACGCAGTACTCTCAGAAAGTAAACGTTTGGGCTGGAATTTTGGTAAACCACATTCTAGGACCTCTATTTATTGAGCAAAATTTGACTGGAGAGTTGTATCTACATATTCTGAAAACTGTTATTAAGCCACGTATTGTTGGAATACTTGAGGAAACCCCCCACGAATTTGATGCAATAAGATGGTGCTCCTCCATTTATTCTAGAGAAGTTGGACATTATTTGAACATCAACTTCCCTGGCCATTGGATTGAGCATCGGGGCCCTATGGAGTAGCCTGCCAGACCCCCTGACATTTCACCTTTAGGCTTCTTCTTGTGGGGTTATTTAAATCAAAAGGATTATGAAACGGAACCAGAATCCATTTTGTATTTACGCCAAAGGATTACAAATGTGTGCCAGAATATGGACATTACTGTTTTCAGAATGTACGAGGTGAGTTATCTAATAGATTATTTTACTGCCAGGAAGTACAGGGTGGTCATTTTCAGCATATTTTGTAGTGAAAGGGTAAGTTACTTTTAAAAGACTAATTTTATTAAAATAAACTTTCAGACGTCGCCATTTTGCTCTGGATAAGTTTAATGACGTAATATTCTAGGATCATAAAGTACTTAATGAGACCTTTAAAATGATGTATCGCAAGACCACTCTTTCCATTTAGTTTTTTTCCAAAATGGCGTCCAGCAGCCATCTTTATTTTTCCGAGAGTCACTCGTGCACCAAAACATAGTATTTTTGTACTTATTACCGTATGCTAACTTTCAATTTTATAAATGTAATGGTTGAAAAATTAAGAGGGGACATTAAAGAGCCGCACTGTATAAGTAGGTTTACAATTACAAGGTAAATTTTATAACATGCAATTAATAATGTGACAAACCGAAATAAAAATGCAAGTGTACTGTAGTTAAATGCTTACCCATTTAAGTACTTTTAACTTTAGCAGTTGTAGTATAATCTTTGGCAAAAAACTAATTTTTTTCTTGGAAGCTTACTATATACGATAATATTCGTATTGCATGCACTTTAAGTTAACTTTTATCTTCGCACTGTTCGACTTTATAAAAATATGTGGCCAATGTTCGTAAAAAGCAGGCCATTTTTCTTTAGTAATCTTTGGCTAAAGCTCCCAAAGAACATTGGAAAATGGCCAGCGTTTCTTAGATGAATAGTTCGTATCGTTTACTGAGATAATTTAGCACTTTGCAGCGTCGTCGTTTGTTAAAATTTTCTTTGAAAAATTAGCTTTTGTACGGAAAAATTTCCCTATATTCATCTTCATTAGGCTAACAAATTAAAAAATATTGAACATATCTTGCATAGCTGCCCTTCTAAATTAAAATTCTTTAGGAACAGCATTTTTACACTCCTTAACACAGGAAATAGTATAGAAATTTTAGCAAATAATTCTTACTTTATATAGGGCTTTTATTTCAAAAATAGCTGCTTTCAATTAATTTAGAAATCGAAGGAGAAGCTTAAAACCAATACATATATACATTGTATAATTTCATTCCTATCTTATGATGCGTCGTTTATAAGGCCGCAAAACGTAATATGCAAAAATTGAATTCTGTTCATTCCTTGTGTTCGAATTTTTCAAACTTCAGTTAACTATATTACTGAACAGATGTAGATAGAAAGGCATTTTTTTTTATTTGTAGATTATTGCAGTATCTTAACCATGGATTTATTATAATAAGGATTCGATATCCGTATACTGTGAGCGTATCGAACGTGAAGCCTTATATTTTGTTGTTTGTTATTCTTTTGGGGGGGGGCAGTTTACGAACTACGAACATAGACAACACTACGAATTACTACGTAATTGAATCAAGAATGGTAGTAGAAAGAGATAAAATAGCATTGGAGTGTTGGAGCTCAGAAGTGTTGCTGTCTGTTATGGTTGTTTAGGAACACGGCTGAACCTCGGTCTGAACACTCGGTTACACGTACGTCTTTGTCTAATGAACTAGAAAAGAAAAAGTGCGACGTATAGATTTATATAGATTTATAAATGACTCGGAGCCACTTTAAATAAACACCTTTAGAAATAACATTACCTATAAATAATAAAACCTTTTTGACTTAAATTTATTATTATTTAGCAGAAAAATAAAATATTTTAGGGCTTTTATTACTTTTAGTAAATCTTGTGATGCTTCTAACGTATTTTTTGTACAAAAATACAAGGTAAAATAAGATGTGGCCAATGTTTACAAATTGTGTTTACAGTGTCGTTTAGAATGGTTTGTTTTGGCTTGAAAGAATGTGAACTCATCCCGTATCCAGTCCTAATAAATCCATGATCTTAACCATCCTATTTGAACGTACCATTTAAGAAATTGAAGTAACACCGCTGCCGGCGCCGGCAGCCATTATGGATGCCGGCGGATCAAAAAACAATAATTTATCATAGTGTAAACTTTAACGAAACTTAAATCTTGCTTCAAAAATATAACAATTATTATTCTGCAAATAATATACCTAATAATCTTCATCCTTGTTCGCCAACAAGCAAATAGCTACAATCTCACTCAGGCCGCTCCCATCTCCTACCATTATTATGTAAGTCGCAAACCTTAGAATTACCAGGCAATAGGTACCATCAGAGACTATAAAGGATAGTACCATCAACAAAAATAAACTTTGGAAAACATTCCATTTGTTTTTTGATTCCGTCATCTTGGAAAAATAAACCCTTGAAAAGCCCATTTTAATCAACTGAAATCTCTCAATATCAATACAATGGTATTAATTTCTTAAAATATGCATGCATTCTTCAAAATTCTTTGCGTCAGTCTTGCTACGATTTCCAAGATTAATGAGGTCCTTCAATGTCATTTTACAACCTGTTTCTCTAATTAAGTTATCTAAAATGATTTTTGTATTTGCTCCAGGCTTCAAGGCTTCTTGAGTAGTAAAGTTTGACATTTTCTGGCAAATTTAGTCTTTGTTTTGCTAGAAAATTGAAATCAGCTTTGGATGAAGTACGATCGTGATTTTGTTCAGACTTCATGATGCATAGAAATTGTTTATGTTCACTTTCTTTCAAGAAAATGCTAGCCTGGCAGCCTTGCTTATACGTGGAACACTTCCTTGTTGACTTTTCATTTTTTGTCTTGCATGGTCTTCCACCTTTAATACAGGCTAACCGCAGAAATAGTATTTCAGAACCGTATTAATATCCACCACAGTATTAGGATTTTGTTGTCTTTGATTGTCAATTGTTCTGCTATTACGCAACCTAAACTAATTGTTTGTGGCTTTCTTGTAGTCCATCAAAACGCAATTAAAATTTTCATATAGAAAATTAATCACCTATTTTCATAGTTTTTACGCAAAAGTAAAACAACACCATGTTTACATATCATTTAAAAAGCGTAACTATTTTTATTTTAGATTAGGACTGGCGGCAGAAATTTTGTACTCGGGTGCCGGCGCCGGTATCCATGCATCAATATTTTGGGAACCGTCGCGTCGCCGGCAGCTGAGTCACTTCCTTTAAGAAGTAGGTAGCAAAAACTTCAAAAAACCCATGTTTTATTTTTTTAGGATTACCAAAGCTATTTCAAAATATTAAATATTTTCACTAAGAAGATAATATCGTTTCTAGGACTTAGAAGATTATACGCCTTAAGAAATTTTGATACTACTTTTTTATTAAATAAAGCCGCTTAACCTAAAAAAATTAGTAAAATCCAGTTTTCTTTTCAAACTATCAATCTAGAATTTTTATTTTGGTCTTAAATTACTGAGACCACACCACTTTAACTAAATCTGAAAAAAATGGAAGTGGTAAGGCTTTTGGGTTAAACTTAGACGAGGCACACCATTTTCCGGGAAATCTTTGATCCAACCATTCTCGTATACGTAGTGCGTAATGTGGTAGGAGGAAAGGACTTTCGTCATATTGCGACGTCCGAGTATAGTTTGAAAATAGTCTTCATAGTCTAGCCAATAATGAACATATTTAGAACTCTTAGTAAAGTAAATTTTCTAAACTTGTCATATTTCTGAAAATAATGAATTAAACCCAATTCTTGAAACAAGGTTATATCAGGATTTTTACTTCTTTTAAAATGGTGTATCACGAGGTAGGGGGTGGAATGCCATTAGAAATTTCAAAGTAGGAGTAGCTAGGGGTGAGGGGATGAAATGTAAAATTAAATATGTATTGGTTTTAAACTTCTCCTTCGATGTCTAAATTGACATGTTTTTGATAAAAGTGAATTTAGTTCAAATCAAGTTTTATTGAAAGTGACTAGTTCTGAAATGAAAACACTGTATGAATTGGATTGTATTGGAAAGTACAATAGGTCGAGATTTGTACAAGACATCCTCTTTATCGCAGCTAAATCCTTACAATTTTATGACGTCGCCTAATGCAAATATCCTGCTTTGAGTCTAGGTCCAATTGAGAACAAGGCAAAAGCCTGGGACTTGCCTATGGGGGGATTGGGGAGCATCCCCCAATGCTGATCCAGTTGGAAAAGTTGGGAACAGCAAGGTCTATTTTTAAAACAAAGGACGTTTGGTGTCCTTTCTGTATTTACAAAAAAAGGTAAAAGTAACGTTGCTAAACTTTTAGTTCTGCAGTTGGGATTTACCAGTTGACTCAGTTATTTTCCTGCTCTCCCCTTCCCCCAGTTACAATGCTCACGCAACACTGCCCTAATGATTTTTTTTATGAATAATGGGAGCATTTTTGTCATGAAATATGGGCTTATATCATTGATGCAAGGTTCAACAAATATGATACGATCATATTTAACGGAAGTTTTTTATTTATATTTTTTTGGGACATATTTAAAGTCCGATTTGTGTTATACGTTGCTCCGTATTTTTCAAAAAACAAAATCTGATAATTATGTTCTCATTTTTAAAATTGTGATACTCGCATTTCATCAAATACATGTCCAATTACACCACTTAATTCAGCTGCGAAGTCTAGCTGAACTAGGTTTTTCCTAAATAGATCATAAATTATGCTGTTGCGTTCTCGCATCGCCGGCCGAATAAGTGAAATCCCGTAACGCAAACCTGTGGGTACAAGTTTTTAGAGGTATATAAATAATATTTTGTGTCTAGACGTGCAATTTGAAGTTTTTAGTCTTGATCTAATCGAGCGAGAGAGAAAAAATTGATCTTGGACTTGGCGCGAATGTAGTTCTTGAACTTTTATCACATGTTAAAAATGCTCCAAATCATAACGTCTCCTTTAATAACTTTTAGTACAAACTGTTGTCTGTCTTAAAAACCAAAGGATTCTTCGCCACAGGAGCGATTCGCGAGAAAAGAACAAGTAATTGTCCTTTGGTACCAAGTAAATTGCTCTCGGGACAAGACAGGGGCTCCTATGATACACAGTTTAATGAACCCATCCAAATTTTACTGGAAAATGGAACGATAATTCCATTGTGACAACAATCAGTACCCACTATAATGTAGAACCTCTTGCGTCTGCCAAAAGATATGATAAAAAACTAAGAAAAATGTGTTACTTCCACAACCAGCCGTATTTCAACATATAATAAATACATGGGAGGGGTAGTTGCACGATAGTGGCTTGCTGGGGCAAATTATAGATCTCGCATGATGGACAAAAACTGGTGGTGGCCACTATTTAAAAATGCCATCGACAGTACTGTTGTGAATTATTGGAAACTCTCCAACCTGGTGAATCAGAATAAAATATCGCAACTGAATTTCAAATCATTCATCGCAGTCCGACTCCTAGACAGGGAGAAATTTATCGCAAGGGCACTTCCATCAGAACCACCCAGTGAAGTGAGGGTGGATTAATCTGGATATGCTATCAGTAGAACTAACGCCCGAAGAAGATGTCGTGTATGCAGAAGTCTAACAGTTTATATTTGTGAGCGTTGCACAGTTTATTTACACGCCGACTGTTTCCGACAATATCACTTAACGTTATAGTCCGTTAATGCGTATACGCAACACCATTAATTTCGCGAAGTAGCCGATTAATTGTTTGTTTTTTCAACGACGTTACTGTAATGTTTTTTGATAATAAAAATAGATTATTTTCAATTTTTCAGTTTTATTTCTACCATTGGCCGTACATGGTTAGCGTATTTTCACACTTGTGCACGGCTTGTAGAGTACCTTTATGTTTTTATTACATTACCTTGATCGTATAAAGGGTGTTAATTAAGTATGTACAATAAATTTAACAGACAATTATTTGAGTGATTTTAAGACTAAAACTTCATATAAACATGAGTCCGCAAATGCTTCGTTTTCAAGATACAGGGTGTTAAACTTTTTTAAAAAAATTGCTTTTTCGTAAATATCTTAAATATCCTTCACCCAATTTTATTGTAATTTGGCAGTGTTATTCGTAGTGTTAAGGGGCTAATTTAGCCCTAACTTGATTAAATGTATTAAGTTAAGTGTGCCCCGAGCGACACCTTAACGAATATTTTTGACAAAAAAAATGTACGCCACACATTTTTTTGTAATTTTTTTATTTTTTTATTATTAAGCAACTAAAAGTACAGCTTTTTTGTCTTTTGAAGTTTTTTCGTATCCTGATTAGTTTTTGCTAAAAAAAAATCCACTTAATTGCATATCCCTGGACCACACGAGAAACATGGGAAAAAAATTGGAAATAATCAAGGGTTGCCTTGGAAAACGATTGCAGCATTTGGTAAACAACTTGACAGTTGTCAAATTATTAAGCTACTAAATTGGTAATTTTTATAAAAAGTATTTGTGATATTTTTCGAGTTAATTTTTGTCCAATATGGTTTAGTTTACTAACAGTGAAATGGCAGATATGCATTTATGTTACGGAATGGCGCATGGAAACTCTAATGCTGCAAGACGCATTAATCATGAAAGATTTCCTCGGCGTGTAGTACCTAACGGAAGAACTTTTGTACGTCTCCATGCACGACTTTCTGAAAAAAATACCGACGGTTGTCATCCGGAGGCCTGTAACGGTACGAACAGTTCAAATGGAAGAAGCTGTTTTAAATGAAATTGAAGCAAATCCTCATACCAGTGCCCGGAAAATAGCTGAAGAACTGAACATTACCCATGTCACAGTGTGGCAGATTTTAAGAGACCAGCAGCTATATCCCTACCATATGCAACGTGTCCAAGCTCCATTGCCCAGAGATTTGCCTTGAAGACTAACTTTTTGTGATTGGTTAGGCGGTAAAATAATAAGAAATCCAGGTTTCCTAAGTCGAATATTGTTTACAGATGAAGCTTGTTTTTCTCGCAATTCAATTATTAATTTCCACAACAATCACATATGGACCGAAAACAATTCACACGCCTTAGTAGAAAATAATTTTCAAGAACGGTTTTCTTTTAATATTTAGGTTGGAATTGTCGGTGACCACCTCATTGGGCCTCATTTTCTTCCAAATAATACCGAAGGTTTTTAGAATTTGTTTTACCTGGACTTTTAGAAGAAGTTCCAGTCATGGAAAGATTCTGTATTTGGTACATGCACGACGGGGCTCCACCGCACTTTAGTCTAGTGGTGCCGCAAGTTTTGGATGAAAATTACCATAACCGTTGGATTGGGAGAGCAGGCCTCCTCGCTCGCCCGATATTAATCCCCTAGATTATTTTCTTTGGGGACACCTTCAAGCGTTGTGTACAAAACTCCTATTCATGTGGCATAATAAAAAATACGCCAGGTATTTTCGGGAGAGTGCGTAATTCAATGATGAGGCGGCTAGACGGTTGTATTGAAGCCGAAGGTGGCCATTTCCAACACTTCATTTAGTAAAATTCGTTAGTTTAGATGTTGAAAAATGTATTTAATTTAGTGTTTATTTGCTGTTGTTGTTATTATTAATAAAAAATAATAAAAAAATGATAATGTTCGAAAGAAAATTTCCCTTTTTATTTTTTTTTTCAAAAACTAATCACGATACGAAAAAACTTCAAGAGACAACAAAGTTGTACTTTTAGTTGCGTAATAATAAAAAAAAAATTGCAAAAAAATGTGTGGCGTACATTTTTTTGTCAAAAATATTCGTTAAGGTGTCGCTCGGGGCATCACTGGACTTAATACATTTAATCAAGTTAGGGCTAAATTAGCCCCTTAACACTATGAATAACAGTGCCAAATTACAACAAAATTGGGTAAAGGATATTTAAGATATTCCCGAAAAAGCAATTTTTTTTAAAAAAGTTTAACACCCTGTATCTTGAAAACGAAGCATTTGCGGACTCATGTTTATATGAAGCTTTACTCTTAGAATCACTCAAATAATTGTCTGTTAAATTTATTGTACATACTTAATTAACACCCTCTATATTGAAACTGGTAAATCCTGGTATGAATTCAGATGGGGAAAAAATAGTCATAAATAGCACTTCGCCATAATAATCTCGATATCGCCCCTCAAAAAAAAAATTAACAACTGCGCACCACTGGTAATAAACTAATGGCCATACAAAAAAAAATGAGCTAGGATATTGTGTTGCCAAGTCTCTCAACAATATTATTATAAGTAACAAGTTTAAAGAAATAATATTTTTGTTACCTTTTAAGAAAGAAATTTTACTAACTCTTCTAAAATTGTCAATTCCAAAAGGTTCAAATACCATAACAAAAATAAAACAATCTGCTGTTCAAACCAAGAGTAAAATAATAACGCTCAACTAAACACCCAATTACTAATTTTTATTACAAATCTTATAATGCACACCACTAAGCGCGTGCGATATGTTGTTAATACTAATAGCATTATTTAAGGGCAGAAAACTATTTTCTTTTGATAATACAGGGTGGTGCAACCAAGATGGGGTGGACGATTGTGAGTAAACGGTGAGGAATTTGGAAAATTTTTTTTTGGATATTATCGATAGTCAAACACGCTATGTTTTAAAATTATAGCCATAATACAGGGTGGTCCGAAAAACTAGTGGCGAACCAAACTTGTATTTTTTTAAATGGGACACCCTGTATATAATAGTTCCAATTAATTCTCCTGTTCGTTACGATCATTTTGATATAGGGTTTATTGGGTCTAAAACTTGTAGTAAGGGAATGGGACGCGTTTGAAGTTGAAAAAATGCTCACAGTTCAGCCATTTTCTAAAAAAAATTGAAACAGGTATGGAAAAACCAAATATTCCATAAAACGTTACATATCCTTGAATACATTAATCGCTTGCAATTTGTTTAAAATTATTCACTGTTATACAGTGTGGTCAAGTTTTGCAAATACGCCCTGGGCTCATTTTTTTTAAATGGAACACCCCGTATATTTTATTTTCATGTTAAAGATAACATTACTAGCTTTCAAAAAATAACATACATGATGCCTTTCTGACCAACAGTTTTTTAGTAAAGTAGCAGTGAAAGCAAAGTTTCTTCATTCTACTACGATTATACTGAATTTACGTTGTTTATTATTGAATATCTAATATTAGGAGGCCATGACACCATCATAAATGAAACAAAAGATTGACGAACTTGTCAAAGCTACTGCCGCATAATCCATTATTTACAAGTTAAGTGTAGGTGGCCCAATAATTATGAGGTAAGAAAACTGAGACCCGAAACTTTCACATGTTTATTAGAGATATTTCAAAAAACAGAAAATATTGTTTTTAGGAAATGTAAAGTAATTAATAAACCAGTTATAAACAAAGATAATCAGTTATCAGTATTATTAATAGTGTAAGAAAATTAGTTAACCAAAAACAGAACATCTTTTAAAATTATTTAGGTATGTACTTACTTGTAAACCTAATTTAATACAAACAATTAACAAAGCTCATATAAGGTGTTCAACTAAACCACCTTTTGCTGAAGGCACATTTCGAGTCTATCCATAAATGAAAGTTTCACTTTTCTCAAAGTCTGTTCTGAAATGATGCGAAAACTGTTTCTTATTCTCGTCTTCATATCTTTCACTGTGGTTGGAACCTCTTTATAGACTTCTTCTTTAACATGCCCCCATAGAAAAAATCTAGTGGTGTTAAGTCGGGTGATCTGGCTGGCCACTTAACTGGTCCACCTCGCCCAATCCGACGATCTGTCTTCCAATTATCGACAAAATATCTAACATTCCTATGGTAATGGTGGGGCGCTCCATCATGTTGGAACCATAAGGACCCTCTTACCATTAAAGGTAAATCTTCAAGCAATACTGGCAACTAGTTTCTCAAAAAAATTTGTTTATAACTGGTTTATTAATTACTTTACATTTCCTAAAAACAATATTTTCTCTTTTTTGAAATATCTCTAATAAACATGCAAAAGTTTCGGGTCTCAGTTTTCTTACCTCATAATTATTGGGCCACATGCACTTAACTTGTAAATAATGGATTATGCGGCAGTAGTTTTGACAAGTTCGTCAATCTTTTGTTTCATTTATGATGGTGTTATGGCCTCCTAATATTAGATATTCAATAATAAACAACGTAAATTCAGTATAATCGCAGTAGAATGAAGAAACTTTGCTTTCACTGCTAGTTTACTAAAAAACTGTTGATCAGAAAGGCATCATATATGGTATTTTTTGAAAGCTAGTAATGTTATCTTTAACATGAAAATCAAATATACAGGGTATTCCATTTAAAAAAAATGAGTCCATGGCGTATTTGCAAAACTTGACCACCCTGTATAACAGTGAATAATTTTAAACAAATTGCAAGCGATTAATGTATTCAAGGATATGTAACGTTTTATGGAATATTTGGTTTTTCCATAACCGTTCCAAATTTTTATAAAAAATGGCCGAACTGTGAGCATTTTTTCAATTTTAACCGCGTCCCATTCCCTTACTATAAGTTTTAGACCCAATAAACCCTATATCAAAATGATCGTAACGAACAGGAGAATCAATTGGAACTATTATATACAGGGTGTCCCATTTTAAAAAACACAAGTTTGGTTCGCAACGAGTTTTTCGGACCACCCTGTATTATGGCTATAATTTTAAAACATAGCGTGTTTGACTATCGATAATATCCAAAAAAAAATTTTTCGAAATTCCTCACCGTTTACTCACAATCGTCCACCCCATCTTGGTTGCACCACCCTGTATAATTCATCTCATCAATACTAACATCCATGATACTAACTTCACTGACAGCTGACAGCAAGTGTTCAGCGAACTAATCAGGTGTAGTCCGGAGGTTGCAAATTAAAAGGCTTTTTGCACATTTTGTATTTAACAGAACAATGATTTTTTTTGTCAAAATTTCTTACTGTAATCAAAGAATATTTTATTCGTTATAATTTTATAATACTCTGTAGTTGGGCTTAATTAGTGTGATAAACAAGTATGTAAATTATGTGAGGCTCTAGTGCGACCACCGCGGCGTTTTCATTTTTAACCTTCTTTTAAAGGCTGAAAGTTTAAGCCCGTATGAATAATGCTCATCTCGTCAATAACATAATAGTTAAGTTCTAATTCTTTGTGTTAACGGTATAACGTAGCCTATTTCGTTCTGCTTACAATTTTAACCTAATTTCACGAGTGTATGGTCACCTTATACACTGTATACGGTGTTATGGTCCATATTTTCCCATATTAAGTAAAGAAATTGCTATTTAATTAAAAGGCGCATTTTCAGGAAAATAAGTCTTTGGAATTAAAAAATGCTTTGTACTATTTTCGGTTTTTACTAAAACTGCTAAAAAAATAAGATGTCAAGGTAATATTTAAGTTTGGAAACGCCACGGCTGAAAGAGTCGGATATGGAGCAGTTTAGGGTATTTATTACAATAAAAAAATGTGCAATTTGAGGGGGGAAAGTATTGGGGATATCTGTTGTAGACTACCTGAGGAGTCGCAAATTTCAATATATTAAACCGTTTTCAGAACACCCTGAAAAGATTTGCTGTGTTAAATAAATCAAATTTTTTTATGCTACATACATTGCATCCTTAATGTAGAAATATAAAACAAAAATCAAATTTGTACCTTAAAATTATTACTTCGACCAAAAGCGAAAACCTTATGCTAAAACAGAACTGAATAATTTCAAAATAACTCGAAATGATATCCACTGTTTTATTCATAATAATTCATGGATCTGTTGTAAATGTTGCAGAGAAAACTGTTGCATATTCATTTGAATTTCGTTTTGGCAGACCGTTTTATAGATAACTAATTTCTAAATTTATTCCTCACTTTTGTTTGGTTAATTAACCAAATCGATTTTCCGAGCAGATGTGGTAATGAAAATTTATAGTTTGTTTTATACATAGCCTGTGAATTTTTCTTTAAGTTCTCCTAAATGTACAAGTACATACATGAGAAAAAATGATCACAGGTAGTTTTTCATTTGACAAGTGTTGCTTTTAAGTTCTAAAAAAGAAAATTTCGTTGGTCTATGGGTAATATACAGGGTTGGCCAATAAAAACGAAACAAGCCGGATTTTTCATATTTATCGTCCCTTAAGAAAAAAACGTTTTAAAACGTGTATCTTGTGTGGAAGGAGGAATCATTTTGCCTATATTTTCAACCCTCTAACTTCAACCCCCTAGCAGGGGTGAGCTTTATCTCTAAACTTTTAAATGGGAATAGGGATCAAGTGATAGCTCATCTCAAAGGTCATTAAATTCTCTTTTTAACGCTGCTCTGTTTTTTTTTTTTTTTAATTTGGTTTAGTAGTTTTTAAGACAATACCTTTTAAACATGGTGACCCGACAAAATCGAAATAGTTGTTTTTTGTTTTTATGAGACGCCTTTTTTCTCACATTTTTTTACGCCATTTACAACCCTAAACGTGGATGAACCTTAAACTTTTTTTTATCCTTTATGAATTTAAACAAAGATTATTTCTTTTTTCAAAGTCTGTTCGGCTGTTATCACGGGTTAAAACCACACAAAGTATTGTCTGCGCGTTGTTTACAATTTTTATCAGTTAAAGTTTAGTTCTTATTCTTACTATTTTTGTTTAATAAAAATGGTTTTAAAAAAATGCATTTTATCCTATTTCGATTTCTGACTAAATTACTTAGTAGTTTATTTTAGTAGTTTCGCGTACATTGATCTTAACAATAGCAGCTAAAAATCTTGGGTATCGTTTTGAAACAAAATGATTTATTCTACTGCGGAAAGTGTATCAATAATTGAATTTTATTATGAAAACTGTAATATTGCGGCCGCGATATTTAATGAACAAAATCCGGCTAAGCGTGTTAGCCTAAAGTACATTATTGAGCTAGCAGCCAAGTTTCGGGAGACGAGATCGGTGGAAAATCGAAAGCGAGCTGTTGAAACCAGAATAGAGGAAAATGCAGCAATGGAAGATGCTGTTTTGGGCCTTGTCCATCTCGATCCTACTTTAAGTACTACTCAGTTGTCAACAGTTTCTGGCATGTGCTGTACAAGCATTTGAAGAATTTTAGAACCGTATAAATTCCACCCTTATAAAATACACCTTGTTCAAGAATTAAACGAAGATGATTTTGATCGACGTTTACAGTTTTGCGAGGTTATTTATTAGTGAACGATTAATTAATAGTCCAAATTTGTTTTTAACATTTGTTTTTTGGATGAGTGTTCGCTTTCTGTGAACGGGCCTGTTAATCGTCATAATTGTCGATATTGGGCAGACCAAAACCCACACATAGTCAAGAAGTTCACACCCAAAACTCTGAAAAATTAAATGTCTGGGCTGGAATTTATGACGATTTTGTTGTTGGTCCATTTTTTCCACAATGACAACGAGTTGACATTGCAACAAGATGGAGCGCCACCACACTATGCCTTAGCTGTTCATCAATATATGGATAAAACATATCCTGGTAGATGGATTGGCCGAAGAGGGTCAATGGAATGGCCCGCAAGGTCACCAGATCCAAGTCCATTAGACTTCTTTTTGTGGGGTCATCTAAAAAGTAAAATTTATAGGACCCAGCCAGAATCCCTGAATGATTTGCGTCAACGAATCATTAACGAATGTCGGCAAATTGCCCCAGAAATACTCCAAAACGGCAAGAACCGATTTGAACAGAATCTGTACTACTGTATGGAAGCAGTAGGTCGACATCTTGAACATTTAATAAAGTAAGAAAGGTAAATTATCTTTAAATTTCTTATTTTGTTTTGATAAAATTGGCTCGAATTTAAAGTAAAATTTTTAACAGAGAATTAAAATTGCTCCATTAAGGTTGTAAACCCACTTTTAATGGAGTTAGTATTGCTAAAAACTTTTTAGGAATTATCTTTTAGCTAAAACAAAAAATACCATGCAGAAATTAAACTAAAAATGAAAGCATGAATTTGGAAAGGTTACCATGATTTTCTTAAAAACTACTTCTTAAATTCATTCACTTAATTATCACTTCTGTAAGCAAACTTCCTGATTATTTTAAATCTAAATTTATGCTCAATTTTTAGGTATATTTTTGTACATAAATGTACGTAACATGGGATAATCTTTGGCCAAAGAAAAGGGTTATGTACTTATATAAAACTATCATATACGTATTACTACTATATTGTTAGCATCCAGTCTACCCGTTGTTAAAATTTGAAGCAAAGATAAAATCGTCTTTTCTTCGGTTTTGTACCACGTGATGTACCAGCACTTGACGGAACTGTCACTGTCAGTTCTGACCGCAGTTTAAAATGTGAACTTGTCGGTTTCCTTTTCGTCTTTTTACCTTTCAAAAGTAAAGATAGCTGGGCAAATCACGTGGTTGTTTAAGAGGGATGTTCAATACGTCATGTGACTGGTTAGCAATTTTATCCGAAGGCTACGTCTTTCCTTCATCATTTTTTCGTCGTTCGCTGCAAAAATCCCCCAAGGGTATGTTCAGTACATCACGTGACTGGTTAGCAATTTTATAAGGAAATTACCTAATTGCTAATCAAATTGATTAAAGCTAATCTCACGTAGTCTATTTATTTATTGCCATCTGTAAACTTAAATTAAAAGATCTTGGTTTCTCCGTTCAGAAGCTCATTAAAACACTAAATGACGCCCTTAAAAAGTGTAAGTGTCCCTAGCCAACGACCATCTGTTCTGCCGTACGCATGTCGGAACCTTTTTGAGAAAAATTACATTTTCCCCTAAAAGTACACTCACAAAGTGCCCTGAAAACCACATTTTTTAGGTGCCCAGTACAGCCGATGTTGGAAAAAAATAACGTTACATGCTAGTGCAAAGTTAATCAAAAATTTTTCATGAATCATTAAAAGTCAGTATCGTCAAATTCAAGTAAGCATATTTGGTTGTACGTTTATTTTTATGTTATAATAAACAACAAGTATTTATAACGATATTTTAAAGACAAATTAGCGGCCATCCACCATAGAAGCATCAACTTTCAGCAAATTATCCGATTTTCCCTGCACAAATTCCGTTCCGGTCATTGTTTAACGCTCCTTTTATGTACATGTAATGTTTCTTATCCACGAAATCTCCTAACCCATGGGAAATAATCAAGAAAATAAATTAACACTGGAATTCACCATATACTAGCCATTATAACACTTTTATTTACATGACATGTGACGTCACCACCAATAGTATCACATTTTATATGAAAATTTGTGGTAGAAAATCTTTTTTTTTTTGTTATTAAAGGCCAAAATAAATGGATAAAAACAGCGACCATAAATATTTAATTTATGTAGAGAATACAAAAAAAAATTCAGGTTTACTTGCATATTCTCGAAATTTTTAGATCGTTTTCAAAGGGTTGATATTTTCAAATCCTTATTAGAATAATTATAAAAATGAGTAGTTCCATTTCATTACAGCTAGCTGATCTATATCGGGAACATGATTGCATCTGAAACCCAACCCACGACGAAATAATCGTCATTCATAATAAATAATCCAATGTATATCCAAATACCCTCCCAAAAAGCTCAGAACATCAGCGAAAATGAACGAATCCCAATATAAACATTCGGTTCGTTAAATGTGGACGGCAAGATGAATTGTATCATGGCAAGTTGAGTAAATTCGGCTGAATTCGTTTGTTAGCCCTCGTTTTCTATATGTATACGCGCCCTACGAGGCAAAAGGTCTAGATTATAAAACTTACGAACGTTAAGCTTTACGACCTGCCAATAATTTTTATTGTCCCAATTTTTTATATTCTTTTTTCTTTATTTCTTTTTGTTGGCAAATGTATAACATTTTAAAAATATTTTCGGGAAAAGTTTTCAAAAGCATTAAAAATTGAACAAGGCGTAATTTGTTTTCCTAATTAACGGAAATTAGGATATTCAATAAATTGGATGTAAAATCTTTTGCTACAGATGTTCTGGGCCCTCGCCTACACGTAAAAAATAAAAACATAAAAATACACTTTCTGCTCCCTATTCTCACCTTTTAAGCGTAAAATAAAATCAAAATCACATTAAGGCCGTATTTTCAACAAAAAGCATCTTTGTATTGACGAGATCAAAGTTAAAGTCAATAAATTTCCTTTTCTCCAAAATACCACAAAACGAATGAGATAAATAAATAATCCAATCGTCTAAACGTATTTGGCACATCCGTCTTGACCGAAACAAGGATGAGACTGGAAGAAAAAAACAGAGGAAAAACAGAAACTGAAATCCTTCTCCCAAGAAAACACAATTTATATCTGTCGATTGAGCCCCGCCACTCTAAACGCGGTTTTTCCAGGCGATGCCCGGCGAGACATTAATAATCCAGAACCTTACCGCGATTGGCATGTACCAGTTCCGATAAATGGCTTGCTAAATAAGGCATTAATTAAACATCAGGTTCGGACTGAATTTCATTTTACGCATCTGCCTTGCTACAGTTAATTTTGTACGATTTTTATATTTAGACGCGGTTATCGGTCTATTTTTAACTTTGACGTTGATTCTTTTGAAAAAAAATATAATTTGATAAACGAGTTTTAATGTATTTATTTATTCGGGCAGGTGGAATTGTATGGGCCTCATTTTGTTATTTATTAAATACCTTCTAACGGAATAGTAATTGCTACCTAGAAACCTGACGGTTTCTTGGTTCATATTTGATATAGTGATTTATGCAAAAAAACATTTCATCTACTGACCTAAATATAATTTAGAATCTGTAGGGATTTTCAACAAGATCATCATAAGAATTTAAATAGATTTTCATCTTTTATAAATAAACCCACGAAGGCGGTAAGCCTAAGTACTAGTGTACCGTGGGTTGTATACAGGGTGTTATGAAATTCACTATGTATTGAAACCGGTAAATCTTGATATGAATTCAGATTGAAAAAAAATAGTAATAAATGGCGCTTCGCAATAATAAGCAGGTAATGGCCCCTTAAATTTTCTCTAACCAGCGGTATCCGCCACTGGCAAGAAACACATGATACGGAGAAAGTTGACAATTTTATCTGTAATTATTTTTATGTAACAAGTTTGCATAATTGTCGGAGCAATAGCCCAGTAGCCCAACGCGTTCGGTTTGTGACGCGTCTCCGGCACTAGACCAGGTTCGAATCCTGGCCCGGCCGCACGCTTAATAAAAAAAGTGTGTCCAGACGTTTAGTAGGATTATCACAAAAAGTGGAAGGTGCTCAAGGAGTTCTTCCTCGACCGAGGTGGTACCACCCCACATATCCTCTTAAAGGGCTGGTGAAATCCCAACGGATGTTTCCAGCTCTGGATGTGTGAGTCGATTCCCCAGTACACCCACGGTACATAGTACTTAGATCTCGGTCTTCGTGGGCTGTCAGAAGATAAAAAAAAGAAATAATATTATTACATTTGTTGTAAAATCCCTTTAAAATACACTTTTTTTGAAAATACCAATGAATCAAGAAACACTGACAACACAGTGCAGCAATTAGTTTAATGCAAGGAACTTATGCTTGACTAACGCTATTAAAAGTTCCAAGAATAACGCATCAAACACAAAATTTAAAAGATTCCACTTTATTTTGTCACTACCCGCACTTTAGAGTAAAATCTCTGTAAAATGTTCTTCCTGTAGAAAGAGTTTACGAAAGAAAATATAATTGGTTTGTTAGGTTTTAAGTTAGGTTTATGCAACACTAACAAAACAGTAGTCATTAATGTAAAAAATGGTTCATTAACTAATTGTAAAAGATTCCTAGGTATTTTTTTACTATCAGCACTGAAAAACTAGATAGTTATTTATTTATTAAACATCACAACTCCTGCCATTGACATTTTGTCATTGACTCTTGCCTAAATTTATCCCTTACCTAACAAAAGATAGTCAACCCAAAAGAAGGGCTTTTCTGGCCCATCCCCCAATTTACAAAATAAGGTTTTTAAATATTATTAACTTAGCTTAGTATTCTAAGGATAGATCAGAAAGTACATACATAGGTCAAGGTTAAAATTAAAGGGAAGCACATTGCTTATTTTTGAAATTTTTTTAAAGGAGTATTTTTTTCGACTCCTGGTTTTTGTTTATTTCAAAGTACCCTACCGCATAGGCAATAATACAAATGCGTTATATTTTAAATTTTTGCGCCAAATTGATTACATTATACAATTGTCTAGTTTCAAGCATCTAGTTATTTTAAAACTCAAAAAGAATCTTTTATTATTTACTTTATTACATTGTTACAAAACTCCAAAATAACAAACAATATTTAAATTACATTATCTTAACAATACAGCCTAAATATTCCAACCATTGATAACCTACTTAATTGCTTCTTGTCTGGACAATACAATAAATAACCACCCATTTATATTAGAAATTTTGCCCGGACTGTTATTTATTAAATTTACATTTGACAAAGCTTTTGTTATTATTAGTGGCATTAGGAACAATATTTAATTTTAACATCTGACTAGACAAATTGTTATATTGATATTTTTGTAAGACTGGTGAATTACAAATAAGAGTAAACTACCTCCTTTTTCTCCGTATTCTTCGGGTGGATCCGAATTTTAGCTAGGATAGACGTTGTT
Source organism: Philopedon plagiatum (assembly GCA_963971165.1). NCBI lineage: Eukaryota > Metazoa > Arthropoda > Insecta > Coleoptera > Curculionidae > Philopedon > Philopedon plagiatum. Next base: position 28,710,402 of record OZ020198.1, on the reverse strand, counting down.
GTAAAGAAACTAGTTATAAGCCAGCCATTGTCCGAGACAATCATTTTTTAATAAATAGTATTTTTCAATAAATATTTTTGCCAGCGTATAACAGTACGTTTGAAGTAAAACAGAGTGCAGGTTTTCTAGTATCGTTATCTAACTTTTAAAAGTTCATTTTTGTTTTACGTTTGTTACAATGGACGACGTTCAACGCAAAGGACGGCATGGTTGCAGTTGCAGTGGTTGCAATAATAGGAGTTATTCAAATACAGAAATGTTTTAGAAAACGTGGCTCATGGCATGTAACAGGCAAGATTTATTACCTAAAGTAGAGGCTCTCCACAAAAATTATCGAGTTTGCAGTGCCCATTTTAACCAAAATATGCATTTAAAGGGCAAAAGAACACTGCTACGAAACGATACAATCCCGAAAGAAGTTTTACGAGAACGCGATCTTTCAGGTTCAAGTGTGGTTCCAAGTACGTCTGGGTTACATCTTCTGACAAAAGAAGAAATCTCAGTGGTTCCTAATGTGTCATCGGTTTCCATGCAAACGTCACCGCCAACTTCCCCTACTAGGTGTGTCCAAATATCTGAATTTTTAAGGAGTCGTACACCAAGAAAGGAAAAATTGAGAGAAATGAAAAGTGAATTGAAAAATGGGAACAACCAGTTCAAGAAAAACAACGAACAACTTGCTAACAAGTGTAGAGAGCTAGAAAAACGACGAGATTTCAATAGAACCATATTAACACCTTACTTAAAATTTTTGTCCATCCAAGAATATTTCAGATTTCATTAACATTCAAATTACACAAGTTAGGAAGTCACCTAGAGAGGGAAGGTATTCCGATGATTTTAAATATAAATGTCTGTCTATGTACCTACGTCGGTGGGCCATATTTGTACAAAAGGTTGTTAACCAACGTATTTTGTATGCCTGGACCTGGAAAATGATGTATTACCCATTTTGTAAATATTTGTAAAAATAGCCGCTTTTAGCATCCTTGCAAAAGTTTTTCGGACCAGTATTTGGTTAGGTTGGTTGTATGGTAAAATAAGGTTACTTTACGCTCTTAAATTTATATCTAGAAATTTTAGGACTGTAAAAAATAGTAAGATGTTGATTTGGAGACACCAATAAAATTATTTTATTATCTTAACACCTGTTTTATTCACCTAACTTCAAATAATTTTTCTATTTAAAATAAACTGCTGGCCAATTCAAGCGGGACAAACTAAATTTTTGATAAAATTTAGAGTGGAATATTTTCGAAACGAAAAAAGATTTTGATTTAACTTTTTCAGTATGTAATTGAATAGTTCTTCTAGTTTTTATACTTCAAGGCACTATTGCTAGCAGTCGCTGCAACTCTATTTTACAGGGTGTTAAGTGAAACCCTGACTTTTTTGGAAAAGTTTTCCAGTTCCGAGAATCTAGGAAGAATTTTTTTTGAATTTTCTTTTCATACTAAAATGATCCATGGTCAAATACAAAAAAACAATTTCTCCGGATTTTCTCTATTTTCATTTGTTTTCCGTATACAGGGGTTAGTCGAAATTATCGACTTCTTCTTACAAAGGAACCCCTAATTTGGCCGTTTATTCACAAAAAGCGAAAGACCAAGTAAATTTGTAGTTTGAAGTAGTCCAGCTAACAAAATTAATACAAATTTTTGTACAGGGTGTAGCAAGTTTGGATCACGGGCTAGTAAATTATTATTTTTTAATTTCTACTACTTTTTCCTAAGTTAACTATTAATTATCACGTGCTACGTTAAAGGGTTAAAATTTGTTAGGTCCGATAACAGTACTGGTTAGAAAGATCCTTTTTGCCCAAACGGGTTTTTCATTTTTTGTCTAGTCCCATTTTTAGTGATTAAACGGCTCGCATTTTGAACCTAACTTTTTGCAATTGCATCCATGAACGATTGAAGTGAGAGTGCTTTTTTGGTGGTACATAATGAATGTTTTATCCAACCAAAAAACATGTAGTGGCCAAACAGCTAATGATGCTTATTCGAAGAATTTTTTAGCATTATACAGGGTTGCAAAAAATATACCACCTATACTTTGCAGGTGGATTTCTGTTAATTTAGCGGCGTTTCTATTTCTTAGTCAAAAGATCTAGTAGGCCAAAAAATAAAACATTTTCTTTGCTATTGACAGTTACCAAGGCAACAAAGTATTCTTCTTTGAATTGGTGCGTTATTATCCTTTATAATGGCTCGATTAAGTGCAAAAGAACAAGCTAATTGTTTGCGTTTACTACAAGATGGGGTAAAAATTAGTATTATTGCGGATATGTACGGGGTTGGGCGAAGTACAATATCTCGACTGCGTCAACGCTTCCACGAAACGGGAAGTGCAAACTATCGTTATGGGGGAGGTCGCCAAAAGAAAGTCGGCATTGCAGATGAAAGATGGTTGGTTAGAGAGGCTCGTCGAAGGCGAAAAATTTCATCAGAGAAAATTAACCAGGAGTTCAGAGCAAGAACACACATTCGTGTGAGCAATAGGACCATTAGAAGAACTTTAAACAATAATAACTTAAGGTGAGTTACTTCAAATGAGATCTTATTTTTTGTACCAATATTTTTAGTGTTTCATTTTAGTAAGTCGGCTATTATAATATCGACGTCAGCTGAGGCGTGAATCTTGGATTTTGCGCACCGATATTATAAATGTAAACTTGAACTAAATTGTTCATAAATTAAAGTTTTGATAGGCGACCCTAAACACATTATTTGTGCTTGCAGCGTAATGTTCCTTAGTTCTTCCCTAGAACTAACGTTATGAAAATTGACCTAATTTTGCATTTTAGTATAATAAAAGCTACTGTTGGCTTATTTATTGGTTCATTCCCTACACCTATACTACAGATTTTTAAGCCAAAATTTTAATTTTAGAGCTCGGCGACGTGCTAAATGTGTGCGACTTCTACCACAGCATAGGCGAAGACGTCTCCAGTGGGCATATGAACATCGCAATTGGCCATTAGATAACTGGGAAAACTGCATGTTTGTAGACGAGTCAAGATTTAATTTAATTCACTCGGACGGCAGAATATTAGTTTGGCGTGAACGTGGCGAACGGTATATGGAGGAGAATATGGCCCCTCAGGAACCTTTTGGTGGTGGAGGCGTTACTGTTTGGGGTGGTGTAATGTTTAATGGCAAAACGGAACTTTTTTTAACATTGGAGCCCATTAACGGTCAGGTATATAGGGACGAAATTTTAAGCAATATAGTTCTACCATTTGCAAACAATTTTGGGAACGATTTTGTGCTAATTGACGATAACGCCAGACCTCATAGAGCACGCATTGTGCAAGAGTTTTTGGAAGCTAATAATATTACCAGGATGGTCTGGCCTGCAAAATCACCAGACATGAATATTATCGAACACGTCTGGTCTAAATTGAAATTATTGGTAAGTTCTAGGGAAGATCCTCCTCAGACTCTAGAACAACTTGCAGACGCCATTGTTCAGGAGTGGGAAAATATTCAGCAAGAATTTGTCAATAATTTGGTAATAAGCATGCCTCGAAGATGCCAAGAGATAATAAATGTAAGGGGAGGTCCTACTAGGTATTAAGATTTGTTTTGTTTTCGTTAGTTGCAAGTTTTTATAATACCTTCAAGTAAAAAAAATGTTCTATAATTTAAAACGTTTTCTGTTTACCTATAAAAGTAACAACCAAAATTTACATTTTGGATCTCCTAAAGTAATGCCGGGAAAAATAACTACTAAATTTGAAAATTACGTATCTTTTCGAGTACTTTCAAAAGTAATTAAATCTTCTGAAATTTCTATACCTTCTAAAAACTACGCTATACAGAATTTTATAACTTGTTCAGTTGAATTCACTATCCATCTCCAATTTTTGACGAGAAAAATGTACTCCGTGACTATTAATTTAAGACACTTCTTATTAATTAAAATTTCTCAATGCCATGTACTGACTTTTTAGAGCAGTGGTAAAATATTTTTCTTTTATAATGAATAATCGAAGTTTACGAAAATCCAAAGATATCGAGAAACACGTGGCTTCTATTATAAGTAGTAACTTCTGCACAATCCTGTATAATGTGAAAAAGTTCCGAATGAATATTATTCTTTTTATCTGTATCGTTACTAGATTTTATTAATAATAAGTAGGACATTTTCTTTAATAATTATTAATATAGCAAAAAGGAACTTTATGAATACCTAAAGGACTCTAAAATCACATGATTTTCATATAAAATGTAGGTGATATGTTTTGGGCAAACGCGGACAAAAGCAGCGAATAAGCATCTTTAGCTCTATGGCCACGACACTTTTTTATTGGTTGGTTAAACCAATAAACGATGTCCACTTCAATAGTTCATGAATGCAATCGCAAAAAGTTAAGTTTTAAACGCAAGCCATTTGTATCACTAAAAATGGGACCAGACAAAAAAATTCAAAAACAGTTTCGGCAAAAAGTTCCAAGAAAATTGGGACTATATTCAATTAATTTGAAAATCACATGACTTCCATATAAAGTATAGGTGGTATATTTTTTGCAACCCTGTATAATGCTAAAAAATTCTTCGAATAAGCATCATTAGCTGTTTGGCCACTACATGTTTTTTGGTTGGATAAAACATTCATTATGTACCACCAAAAAAGCACTCTCACTTCAATCGTTCATGGATGCAATTGCAAAAAGTTAGGTTCAAAATGCGAGCCGTTTAATCACTAAAAATGGGACTAGACAAAAAATGAAAAACCCGTTTGGGCAAAAAGGATCTTTCTAACCAGTACTGTTATCGGACCTAACAAATTTTAACCCTTTAACGTAGCACGTGATAATTAATAGTTAACTTAGGAAAAAGTAGTAGAAATTAAAAAATAATAATTTACTAGCCCGTGATCCAAACTTGCTACACCCTGTACAAAAATTTGTATTAATTTTGTTAGCTGGACTACTTCAAACTACAAATTTACTTGGTCTTTCGCTTTTTGTGAATAAACGGCCAAATTAGGGGTTCCTTTGTAAGAAGAAGTCGATAATTTCGACTAACCCCTGTATACGGAAAACAAATGAAAATAGAGAAAATCCGGAGAAATTGTTTTTTTGTATTTGACCATGGATCATTTTAGTATGAAAAGAAAATTCAAAAAAAATTCTTCCTAGATTCTCGGAACTGGAAAACTTTTCCAAAAAAGTCAGGGTTTCACTTAACACCCTGTAAAATAGAGTTGCAGCGACTGCTAGCAATAGTGCCTTGAAGTATAAAAACTAGAAGAACTATTCAATTACATACTGAAAAAGTTAAATCAAAATCTTTTTTCGTTTCGAAAATATTCCACTCTAAATTTTATCAAAAATTTAGTTTGTCCCGCTTGAATTGGCCAGCAGTTTATTTTATCATTGCTAACTCCTGCATAACTCAAAATACAATTAAAAAGTACCTTTTATTTCCTGCATTTTTCAATCCATCCGGTTTTGTCAATTTAATCTCTAAAAATCACAATTCTTATTTTTCCTCATTCCCCATATAACTGCAAGTAAACAACTTCTCTGTGAAAACAGCAATTTGTGTGAAATACGTTAAAATACCGTGGGATATAGATACCCAGTATATTTTAAGGCATTGCGCACTACCTAAGACAACCCACTAATAACATCGTTAACTAAATCATACTGTTTTTTAGTAATTTAACCATTACAACATATTATTTCCTAGATAAGCCTTTGGCAATATCATAAAATTTTGGTTCAACACTGACTCAAGGACCCACGGCGTTAGATGCTTAGATCGGACGTGCCGCCAGAGAGTTATCGTTCTGGTTTATATTTATTCTTGTGATATAATATTCAGGGTACAATTATGTGATTATACTTTTATACAATAAATTAGTTTTCAATACTTTTATTTACAGTTTATGTGGATCTTTACTTATGTCACATCCATCAATGTCACGAGTAACAAATAGGTCGATCTTAGCCGAACACTTCTTGCTTGACTGCAATTTGGTTCCAGCATATAAGTTGGGATGCCGCAATTCAGACAGAAAGATGTCTTTAAAGAGCATTATTTAACGTCCTGATATTTCTGCAACCTGGACTTTTATTGAATGGTATCGATATTAATTTATCCGAGGTACATTAGTGCTTTTTATCTATGCAGATAGTTTTCTTTACGGGACCATTAGCGTTAATATAATCCTGACCGACAGACCGACCGATAGACAGACAGACCAAAGAAAATGGAAAATCATGTTTTTCATGTTCTAGGGACCCTAAAACGTGGAGTTCTGAAGAAATCTCGAGAGTAGGTTTTTTTCACGAACACAATACTTCCTCTAGCGAGGGAAATAAAAAGATAAATGTGTGGTAAAATAAATCCGATATTTTTTAAAACAAAACGAAATTAAAAATCCATTGCGTGGTCGTATCCAAAAAAACCACTCTGCATACGTTTTGCATTTAAGCTTCTTTCAATATAATTTTCCATTGTCAATGTATTTTTGTAAAATGAGAACGCCAATCAACATTTACTTTACGCCAGGGAGCAGCTGCTTTTGTTTTAGGGTGTAGGAAATTTATCGTCTACGTATCAAGTCTCATTTGTGTTCAATAGGTGTAAGGTGAGGGGATCCAGAAAGTCACAGTAATAAATTACCTTGCGTATGTTCAAAATATAAACTTGCGTTACATGTAAGCTAACTTTATTGTGTTAAGAATACTTGTTTTCAACTTAGGTATACTGTTTAAATCTACCTTAAAATACAGGGCCACATAGAAATTGTTTACAGGGATAGTAATTGTTTTCTCACAATTATTATAAAAATACCTTGCCACATTCACATTAAGTAAATGTCTCTAGAACAACGAAAGGAAATATTATGTGGACTTCATACTTTGTGCACATGTAGGATAGAGACCAACCGCTATAATTCCGTCTCGGCGCGCCACCGTAATGGCTTTCTGGGCCGTCTGTTTTCCGCCAAGCAAATCTCTGAAAAGACACTCCGGATGAAAATTATCAATTTTTTCACACAGTTGGCACTGACGCATCATTCTGTAAAGTTTAATGGATAAAATTCTGTCAGGAAACACCAAAAGTCACGTGAAAATTTCACTACACACGTATATTCCGACCTGCCTGAAACATAACACACAAAATTACGCCTTTCAGATTTATTAATGGTGACGCGACGTCAAGCAGCGTTGCCACTCTCAATCTAAATTTCGTCACTATGCAATGGAAATAAATTACTAAAATTTTATTATCACGAAAAGTCATGGTATATTCTATTAATTTAATAATAATAATATTAATATTACTAATAATAATAATGCTTCCTTTTTACTAATTACAAAAAATAAGATAAAATATATAATAATACAAATAAGAAAGTAATTTTATGTGTATCGCTATATAAGTAAGATCTTATGGTAATAAATAGCAATTATTTTCCATAGGCCTACTTAAAGAAACCAACAAGTACAAAACAACAGGAAATAATAAGAAATATAAATTTTGAGAAGTAGTAAATAATAAAAAAATAACAACAGACAACGCAAGCACAATTATTGAGACTTGAACACACTAGAACACAACCAAATTATTTTAACATAACTGAACGACTAATGAAGGGGTATGTGTGATTTATTTGATAGTACCTACTTTATTGCTGCTGTAAAAGTTTCTTTTTCAATTCTTCCTTAAAACTCTTACACGATAATTGAAAACTTGGATTATCCATGACATTGCCGCAGGTAGATATGTTATAAAGAAAATACCGTATGTATATTTCCTTTCTACGACGTGGTATAGTTAACAAATCTCTGCTTCTTAGTATTAAATTGTGAATATCCGTTCTGTATGTTAACCTTGTGAAAAGATATTTAGGCGTTTTGAATTTGAGAATTTTGTAAAACAAGCATGACATTTGCACGTGCAGTTTCCTACGATCACTCATTGAAAGCCATCGAGCATCCCTCAGCTTGTGCCTAATCGAGTATCCGATTAGGCCGTCCGATACCATACATCAGCGTCAAACAGCTATTTTGAACCGTTTGAATTCTCAGTGTATCTAAACTGTCCAGGAACCATGCCCATACACACTATGAAAATGATCAAAATGTTAAAGTACAAGAGATTCACAAAGAAGTTTCTTTATATTAGTTGCTAAATATTGCCGTTGATGATAAATTAGTTTTAAGGATGTATATGCTCGTTTTAGGCTAAATATAACATTATCGTTAAATTTAAGTTTAAAGTTAGTAACCAATCCCAAGCTCTTGCAACTAGATACAAAAGGTAGATATTAGCGCCCAACTGTTATCTCATGGCTTCCTGTCCAATACTTCTCTGAGATTTATTGCCAGTTATAGCTACACATGCTTTGCTAGCATTTAGCTTAAGACCATGGTCTTCTGAAATTTTTTGTATTGCTATTAAATCAGTGTTTATATTTTCAATAGCAGTTCATATCTAAAAGTCTGAATGAAAAATACAATTGGGTATCATCAGCATATAAATGATTCTTACACTATGCAAGACAACGATAAAAATTAGAGGTATATATTGTATACAAAAGTGGGCCGAGAATACTATCCTGAGGTACACCCTGCTCCACTGCGCGACGGTTAGAGAGTTCTTTGCCATGTTTCACCTGTTGAGATTTACCCGATAAATATGAATTAAACAGTTTTTTGGCTCTCTCACTGAACCCAAGGAATGTATAAATGAGAATCTCATGGTTCAACAAACCAAATTCCTTACTATAATCCAGCAAAATAAGTCTTCAGAGAGAGGGTGGGAAGGACACCTATAGACCTTAAGTAACGATGTTCTGTAGGCTCACCAATTTTAGGAAGAGGTGTTACATAAGCATGTTTCCACGCTTGAGGAAAATAATAAAGTCTAAAACATTTATTAATTATATGGACGAAGTATTTTCCGATAAACGGACAGCAAAGACACGGAAGGGAAATATTCATTTTATCAGAACCGTAAGCTTTTCTTTTCATTTTAAATATGATGTTAAGGACATCAAATTCATTTGGCTGGACAAACTCCAAATTTTCCGTCATATTTTCGTTGATATTATTGTTATAGAACTGAAGTATATCATTATTATGCCTAATCAAGCTCTTTGTGGGGTCAGTAAAATAATTGTTTAAATCGACGACACTCAATGCACTGGGTATCTCCCTATTTTTTGTAATGGTCATATCCAACTTCCTAAGTTCTCTCCAACATTCCTTCGAGTTCGTATTTTGTAATTTTTGTGAAAGATAAATCTGCCTTTTCCCTACGAGCCGCCGACAATGCCAAATTACGCAACGCCTTATAATAATTAAATTTAGTTTGAAGTTTAGTACGTCGAAAATCGCGTAGGACCTTGTCGCCCATTTTTTGCAGATCTAATGTTGTCAGTGATCCACGGTGCGTTTTTTCGATTCCCATTCCTACGAAGCTCCCTGACAGGCGCACGCCTATCAAAAAGTTTCAGCAAACTGTTATTAAAATATTCTACCTAATTATCAATATCTAGTATTGAAAACAAAGTATTTCACGGCACCTTCCGGAGGTCCACGTAAAACTCCAACAGATTTATGTTTTTCAGATATCTACAAGAATAATGGGTGCCAGTAATTCACAATACGAGTACACCACAAAATGATCCGCAATATTAGCATCCAGAGTGCCAGAGTTACCAGCGTCCATATTGGTAAAGATATGATCGATGAGGCTTATGCTTTTGTTAGAGACTCGAGTAAGTTGGGTTATTATCTGCTGAATTCTTAGTCATATGCTTTAGCCTGTGATATTTATGATTGTAGATAATAATTAACCCACAGTAATTGCATTGGTTTATTAGAATCTATCAATCTGCAAATATGTTACATAACTGAAAGCCTGGCAACAGCCGTTCCCAAAAAGTAGGTGGGGGACCATATCGTTCGCGGGGTTATAAACAACTTGGGAATCCCTGATTGCTTGGAAACGTAAATAATGGTACTTGATTCGAAATCAGTGCTTTAAACCGTCCGGCGTCCTCTTACTAAGTAACTGACACCAGTATTTCGTTCGGATACGTATAATATTGTCTTCTATGTTAAATATCCATCATGCACACCCATAGTACACCAACGGTGGACTTCGGTCTTCGTGGGCTGTCATAAGATAAAAAAAAATGTACTGTCTAGAAACAATAAAAATTTGATATATCTACATACATGTAGCTTTTATTAGTTGAAGCATATTTATCTTCCTCCTTGTATGTTCAAAGATTAGCTGCTCTTACACATAACTGCAGAGTAAACGAAGTGTAATATATTAACAAAAACCTGAAGGAATTGTCAACCATAACTTTTTTATGGTTAATGTCCTCGGTTAGCCATCTACCATTTCGACCGCAAAGCTTCTTTTTCTCTTCCGAGCCAAAAAATACATATTTCTTCTTCTCTAACTTACATATTCGTTGGTATTCTCACGTAAGGGCGTATCTTACTTTTATCGATTTATCAGGAATGCGATTTTAAGATTTTTACGACATTAAGTTCAGTGTATCTCCAAAACTGTTTTTTACAAAGAATTAACTTTTTTTATGATCAGAGTAGTAATGGTACCTTTAGTAATTATGACAAGAAAATTTTGGTTAGCGCATTCTGAAATGTAAAAAAATAATAATTAACATGTGGGATATATATGCCTAGTCAAACTCAAGATACCCCACAAGAAAAAAATTGCGTTTCATATTTCTATGTTATATTATAAAAAGTATTTATAATCTGCTTGTAAAACATTAAAACATCATATTTTATGTTATAAACATAAAAAGAAACATTAAACAAAACGTTCATTTTAGCAGAAAATATAAACAAGTTTAGTATGTTAATTTAATTTTAACAAGAAATATTCGAAAGAGTCTTTATAAGAAAAGTACTCAAACTCAATAATTATGTTAAGTACAAGGTACATACAACAAAGAAAACGTTTTGATAAACATAGTGGCTATATGTCCGCCGGCGGTAGGTTACAGTTAGACTTAGAATTCCGCCACAAGGCGGACTCATGCAAATAATAAGAACTTATCCGCCGAAAAAATTATAGTACGGAGTAAGAGCGGCGGAACGTAATGGTTGATAATTCATTTTCCGCCTTTCGACGGATTTTACTGCATAGTAGCTAAGATCCGCCCACAAAATTTTGGCAAGCTTTATAATTTATATATCTATAAGATGTACTGGTACTTAGGTAGGTTAACAAAATTCTTAAGCAATCAATAAATAATAATGTTTGTCAGGTAGTAATAACACAGAAGGTCTACTTCCTTGTCAGGTAGTAATAACACACACATGCCTGAATAAGAAATAAAAGCTAACCCAGATTGGCTCCAAAAGGTGCAGAAATAAAAATTGCATAATAAAGTCAGTTGTAAAATACACTCTCGGACAGGTTTGCTCAGTTTTCGGTTTCATCAGTATCTTATTTAATAAACTGTCAGTTGGATGCGGTGTTGATAAAATTTTATACCAATACGAATCGTGCCGTCGCAGTAAAAAACTCAATAAAGATAGATAAAAAATTTTGAAAAAATACTGCTGAAACCTGAAACTGAGCAAACCTGTCCGAGAACGTATTTCACAACTCCTCACCTCATCTTTTAACGCTGATCTAAAAATTTGTGGGAAAAACAACTTGTAAATTTGTAGTGTTATTTTTATTTAGTTTTTTAATATTTTCTCTGTTTTTTAATGGGTTTTTATATGAATTTGCCTAAATATGGTTCAGAATTATAGTGTGTCATGCCATGTAGAGATGTGTTTAAGTGAAACTGTCGAAATTTTAAGCTATCCATAGAAAATCTACCTGACAAACGTTATTATTTATTGATTACTTAAGAATTTTGTAAACCTACCTAAGTACCAGTACATCTTATAGATATATAAATTATAAAGCTTGCCAAAATTTTGTCGGCGGATCTTAGCTACTATGCAGTAAAATCCATCGAAAGGTGGAAAATGAATTATCAACCATTGCGTTCCGTCGCTCTTACTCCATACTATAATTTTTACGGCGGATAAGTTCTTATTATTTGCATGAGTCCGCCTTGCGGCGGAATTCCAAGTCTAACTGTAACCTACCGCCGGCGGACATATAGCCACTACGTTTGACGTAACTTATTCCGTAGTGTGGTGCAAGCATAAACGTCCTAAAATAAAATAGACTACTAACGTCAATGGAGCTGTCATTCCAAAGTGTCGCCACTATGGGCGCCACCATGTTAGGTGCACAGACTTATGGCAACACTGAATTTCATTGTCCTCAATGCATAGGAAAATAAAAATTGCAGGCGGGATATTTCAATTAAAAAATTTTAATTGGTGGAAATACTGAAATTTGTTTTTTTCAGTGGTTGGCAACATTGTTCGTCCATGAACTTTGTCAGTTATCACTTGTGACTGTTTACTGTTACATTATTTATTTGAAAATTTTCTTATCATCAACGTTTAGTTTTGTGTGTGCAGTTATAAGTGCTATTTATTTTCAGACTTCATTTAAATTCCATTATAAGATGCCTCGCCGTTTTGTATTGGGGTGCCCTAATAACACAAGAGCAAGAGATGGGCTTTCTTATAATAGGTAGGTTTATAAAGCATTATTTACGACATATAATTATGATTTTAGGTTTTTAATATGCTAGAGCGTGATACAAGTTTGAATTAATTTTTTTTTAGCTTCCCTAAAGACACACAACTGCGGTCTCAATGGCTAAACCTTATTGGGCGTGATCCAAATTCTTTAATCATATATGAAAGAGTATGTTTAGATCATTTTTCCTAAGATGACATTGTACTAAATGGTATCAGAAGATATTTAAATCCAAACTCAGTACCCAAGCAAAATTTACCAATATTGCAATGTGCTAGCGAAGATGGCGGAATACTAAAATTGCCAGTTAAAGGGCATATAACTGACTGACTGACTGTCTTCTAAAACTTCAAAAATATTGTAAGTGCAGTTTGTGTAGCACAAACGACCAGACCATTATAGTATAAGGATTTTTTATTTGTATTTATTTCATTTTTGAAATAAAAAAAAAAACATTAATTTTTTGTCTCTTTTCGTTTCAAAACGTTTCCAAGAGGAACAAAATGACTACTAAAACCAAGTTATTATAAAATGCCACCATCTATTTATTTATTTCTAAGGGTGGGTGGGGGTATCTATCGCCCTAAGTTTGTTCTTGTGCCAAACAAAGATCAGATTCATGAATACCTTTAAACGTTACCGGCAGGGAAGGAAAATGGACGCCCATACCACAGTTTAAAGAATATATTATATATTCTGTAAACTTTGCCCATACACATAGGGACTGATGTATCAAGATAAGATGTGTACATTTTTAACTTAGGGTATTGTCCGCCCAAGATATCTGGAACCGGCAGAAGAATTTAAAGAATGCAAGGAGAGGCTTAAACAACGTTGCCACTTTGTGTGTAAACCAGTTTTAAAACCTGTTTAATTTTTCGTTAATAAGATTTAAACTTTTCTTACCGCATCATAAAATGAGTTCTATAATACCTGTCGTTAAGAATTAGATAAATCTTCTGTTTTCAACAATTAATTTCCGGGGTGTTATTTCCCCACAAAATATTTAGCAAGAAATTACCAACATTGCACTATTTCCGTGTCTTCTTCGCCTCGTCGACTGAACGGTGACTTGGCCCGCGTCGGTAACACGCTTATTGAATAGAAAAATAATAGATAGAACTTATTTGGCTGATTGCGAAGTCGGTCTCCGTCTTTGTAAATGATTTATTGCCTCTCCGGGTCGGGATGTCTGTGAGTTGCCTCATAGCCGTCTCATCATCGGTCGAAAGTCGTGGTGTTTAAAAATGGAAAATTTGAAGGGAAAAGTTTTGCACAGTCAGGCGCGTGAGATAATTGCAAACGTAATTAGGGTTTGCGATGAAGAGGCAGGGAATAATATGATAAAAATTCCAATAAAAAATAAAACAGAAAGGGCTATGTTGTACACAGGAGTAGGAAGATTACCTATAACAAGAATTAGAAAAGAAGATGCTCTTATACAACAACATAATCCCGCAAACTTATTATCTTCTCCAAGAAAAAAACGGGAACGAATAAAAACGACTCCGATTCTGAGTAAAATGGACTAAACAAGACTTCATAATCATTATAGGTAATATAAACAGAACACATTTTTTCCACCAAGTTTTCTTTTATTTTTTTAGTTACATTTTAAATCCTTCAAAGAAGGTATTGTGTAACAATTTATTTGAATAATTGCCACAGATTTATAAATATTTAAGTTTTTAAACAGGTTAGTTTGAATTTGTATGATTAAATTAATAGAACGCCGAAGCTGAACCCCCCAAAACGTTTTTTTGCCATCTATTATATTATGGAAACAAAGCATTGGCGAACGCTTACTAATCAGGTTTTTTAACCTATTTTATAAAAGAATTATTCCCTACATTCTTTAACGGAGTTTCCTACAAGTCTTTTATATATTAAACGAACCTGATTGTTAATACATTTTAATTATTTTTTATAAGGACGGATAATTTGACACTACGACACTGAGTAGTGCTATTTTAACATAGTTTTTATGCATTTTTATGACTTCCTTTCCCTTTCGTCCCAGTTACAGGGAACTTGGGCGGACAATACCTACATTGTGCCATTTTTAACAGAAATTCTGTGTTTGTAGTAACAGACATGTTTTATGTCGTTTCTACACAAAATGATTTCCACACATTTAAAATATTTTAACGTCCATAACCGAGTTTAAATAATATGTACATTGAACACTATTTTTCTTAGAATATTGAAATGCAGAGTTGTTTCAAATGTACAGTGTCCCACGCGTTTTAAAAAATACATTAATTTTTTTCCAGAATTTAAACAATTTAATATTTATCTGTATTAACAAATTTAAAAAAACAGGTTTTTAAAACTCATTTTAGGTTTATTTATATTTAAAAAAATACAAAATACTACATTCTCGTACACTAAGGGCATGCAAAAGAAAGATTCACCGTAAGTTTATTTAGTAATGATGAAATAAACAAACGTAAGCAACAATTTAAAAAAAAGATCTATTTCCACCAATTAAAATTTTTTAATTCAAATATCCCGCCTGCAATTTTTATTTTCCTATGCATTGGGGACAACGAAATTCAGTGTTGCCATAAGTCTGTGCATCCAACATGGCGCCGAGCATACTGGCGACACTTTTCTTCCTAAATGTCAGCCATCCATTTTATTTTATGAAATCCCTGGGTGCAAGACATCTAAAAAACTGTTTATGTTCTTCGTGCCTAATAACCGGTGTATCTTCTGCCCCCAAAGATACTAAATCCTGATCATTTTCTTTACTTATTTTGTTTGGTTCCATATTCAATCTTTTTAGTTCATATTGTTTGATATCTAGTTGGTTTCGTTTTAGTGACAAAGATTCGTATGATTGTTCCTTGTGGTTCAATTTTTAAAATAAGCGTCATGGATCCTACTTTTTCACCTTTACTTCCATTATCTCGGTCTATAATTTCCTGAATCACTGGTTTTTATTGATAAAATCCTCATATCTTTTGACAACTACTTGAAATCAAGAAAACCTTCAGTGTGCAAATATTTCACGATATACGGTTGTCTGGATCTTGCTAAACAAAGTACAGGTTGAGCTGGGATGGGACATAGACACATATTTCCAAAGCGTTTAATAGCAGAACTTATAGCGCTATGGGCAAAATTCCCCTTGTTCTGACCATGGAATTATTCAAAGAACCTTTAAGATATCTCACTCAAATTGGGGTAGCAAAGTACTAAATACAAAAGCATCGCAGCCATTACAGTATTTTCAAAGGCAATAATCACCCCTTCGAAAAAGAAACAAGGCTAGACAAAACCCTTTATAAACTAAACAGCCAATAAAAAAATATTATTTTCATTCTGTCGAAATTTTAACTATATTTTTTATCAATTGGCCGTGCTAGATAACAGGCACTTCTTCAAAGAAAGATGATTCTAACCTAACCCAATTTCGTAAAGTTTAACTTTCATTGTCTGCGTTAAAGTTTGTGATTAACATGACCTAAGAATTGCCGAAAATAGAAAAAAAAATACTATACAGTACTTACTTTAAACAATTAAAATATGACTGTGTGTAATTTAAGTTGCGTTATAGTTATAATATTTTTTCAAAGAAAGTAATCTTGAATACCACGTATGGGCATAAGTTGAGTTAGGTTTATACGTGAGATCTTAATTTGTTATAACAATTTTATATACACCCAGTTGTTCTATTCTATATCTGCTATACCCTCAGATACTGAGATACGCAACTTCGTGAGGTTAAAGATTGGATTTTTAAATGTTCATTATAGGGCATATTTCAATTTTTGGTTTTTCTTAGTTACACCCTTACATGAAAAGATCGACGAATGCTTTATGTTTGCCACATAAAACATAACCCAGACTATTTTTTCACATCTAGGGAGCGCGGTATCACCTTAGACAGTATCCTTGAGTGTTTCCAAAAGCAAGCTATTCGACTGAAATATCTCAAGGAAACTTCCTTCTCTCGCTCATCTCCGCGCTGTGGGTGATACGTCTCTCTGGTATAGATATTTTCACGGAGTCTGCGTGGAATAACTAAATAACTAGCATCTGTGATCACCCCTTTACCCGTCCCTTACAGAACAACAAGGTTCAGCTACAAAAACCGAAACATCCCCCTTCTTTTGCTCAATCATACCTTGGGTCGCCAGATTATAAATAAAATTACATGCAGAGGTTTTCCCTTTCCTTTCCTAACCTTCAATTCTTTAAATTTCATGTCTCTTGAGAGCCCCACGGTACATACGTTGGTTAGAAATAAAGAGTTGTAAACAGATTATTCCAAGGGAGTCTCTACACTATTTGGAAATACAATTAGGATCTGATTTGAAAATAAAATACAAATATTTATTCACCTACACTGTGCAATTTCAAAATCCGGATTTTTGTATAATAAACAGCAAGGCCATATTTGAAAGTTTGTAGAACTGTATTTATATTATCAACTATGTGCAACGAGTCAGAAAGTGAATATAAGTATGTTAAAGGCTATCAATAGCATCTAGTAATACACAATAATTTGCGTTTATAGTACGCAAATCTGCTTCGATTTTAGGGTTATTAAAGTGCTGTTGACTTTCTTTAATGCAGATGGCAATTTTTGGGTCGAACTGAGAAGCTACAGATTTAACAGTGTGGAAATGTTGATTGTAATAAAATGCAGCAATTAGTTCGGCATATATAGGGGTTCGGTAATTCCGGGGCACAACTAGTGAAATTTTGTAATCCATTGTGAAGATCTTGTAAGAACCTTTTTGGTGCTGGCAGTCAGTTTGTCAAAATCTGGATACTCGCTTCGAATTTTTTCTGCCACTCGGTGAAAAGCAAGTCATGTAGTAAACATGCTACAGGCGTTTACACAGGCTCAAAACCAGATACACGCGTTTGGTCTTAGGGTACATTGTGGTATCCATACATTGGGTGAGTAAAACGTTTTTCCATTACTTGAACCAAAGGCTTTTCGTATATCACAGTTTCAAATTACATAATGTAGGTAAATAAATTTTTCTATTTTATTTTCTAATCGGATCCTAATTCTATTTCCAAATAGTGTAGAGACACCCGTGTACTCACCTATGTTTACAGCTCTTTGGTAATGACTTGTTATGTTGACGATTTATGCAATACAAAAATACATGTATATTTGCTATTACTCCTACGATTCCATTAATAATGTTTATAGGATACCTGGAAAAGTTATTTTTAGAATGAACCGCGCACATAACCCACTTAACAAGATAGGGATATGGAATAATTTTCGTTTTGGAGGTTGTTTAAATTTTAGATATAATCAGTGCACATCCTTCCCACACACAATGGAAAACATATTTATTTACTTAGGCCTTCATTACCATCCCTATTTATAGCTCATAATTATATTCCTTTTTCCAAACCACCCAAGGCGAAATTTTTCATAAGCTTTTTAACTTAATTGCCAAATCCCCTAACGTTTATACCCGTGATATTAAATCATCAAAAAAGGCCGCTTAATTCCTTGCCTTCGAGGAAAATAACTTTATGCGGGCTTTGTTTACACTGCGCCATGTTCCATTAATATATTTGAGAAAATCATAATATTCGGCTCACCTCCGTTAGCTGATTGATGGGGCCAATCTAGGCAGAAAATGTAAACGACCCCAAAAGCGTTTCTGAAGTCAAAATCACCCTCTATTTATTGGTTCGGACAGAGGAAAATTTCTTTAAAAAATGGCCAAAAAGAGGATTTTGATGTTTGATAAATCATGCGTTGTAGCTACAAAAAGATAAGTACCGGGTGAGTCAACGATTGCGTGGAGTAATTTTATGCCTTGAAGATAAGATTTGTCGATAATAAGCTTTTGAGTGAAAGTATGGTTGGATATTCTGCACATTTTAAAAATATTTTGAATTATACAAGGTGCGTTCAAAAAGTAGGGTGTTACAAAGTTACATTTTTTTAAATGGGATACCCTGTATTTGAATGGATTTATGAATTATACGTGTAATTTCATAACTTTTTCACTTGGTTTAATACACGAAAAAGTCATAGTTTTCAAGATAATTCGACTTGAAATGAAAATTTAGCATTTGCAAGCATCTCTTTATTGTGAAAATAATGCTCAAATTTTAACTCCAAACGATTCATCCTGAGTAAATTAAGCCAAAAAAAACATATCCACTATAAAATATTTGACATCTCATTTACAGGGTGTTTTATTTCTAGGTCCAAAGTCAGAAAACTTCTAATTCAAAAATGTCACTTTTATTAAATGGAACACCCTATATATTTTTCTGACATCTTATAGATCGTCAAAAAATCTTCACATTTTGTAAAGAATGTGAAGAGTTTTTGAATATTTTGATTTTTGGGGATTTTCTGTTCTCGCTATGGCATCTTTTGTCAATGGGTCTCAGTAGCCATGGAAAATAAATGATAGAATAGCTACAAATGCTGGGAAATAACACCCTACTTTTTGAACGCACCCTGTAAAATATAAAATATTTTTAATATCCAACCGTACCTTAACACAAAAGCTTATTATCCACAAATCTTATCTTCAAGGCATAAAATTACTCCGTGCGATCGTTGACTTACCCGGTACAATATATGACACAAAACGAGCTTGCATTAAAAGTTCGGTGGGTCTAGCTTTTCTTGGTTACCATGGTAACCAATATCCACTTGATAATTTAAAATGGAACACCCTGCATATTTCTTAGTTTTTAGATCCTTTATCTTATTAAAAACTAAACATTTTTTATTCAGCATACCTTACGCCTGACTCTTTCTATTTTCGAGGTAAGTGGTTTTATTTAGGAATTTCATCGATGTCACCCTAGTTTTCTTTGTGAATATGTTATTAGCTTTATTAGTAAAAACTTATTTGGTTGCTAGAAACTCAGCACCAAGAAGTAAGTTATCTCAAAATATATATAAATAACCATAAAGTTATATACAGGGTGTGTCAAAAACAGTTTTTTTCAACTCATAAGATAAAACACAATGTTTCAATTGTTTCCAATGGACATGTGTTTATTTTTTAACATCTTCAGATTCTACACAAAATTTTAGCACGAGTTTGTATAGCAAACCCTTTACCAAAATCTAACAGTTTTTTTAATGAAAACAATTTTTATTCGTCATGTTCAATAAATAATCCTATCCGTCTTTTAAATCTATATAGCTAGCTGTGATTTTTTCTTTTATAACAGCAGGGTATTTTTTCATTATTTGTTTAAAGCAGTATAAATAAAATCCTACTTCTAGTAAAGAAAAATTATGAAGTGAAAATTGTTCTACGAGTAAGTAAACAAAAAGAAAATTATTAGCATTTAACATTGGGTTTGCAACATAAACTCTTCTGAAAATGCTAAAAAATCAGCATGTTTTCATTTTAAACCATTTAAATATTGTGTTCTTCCTTGTGCTAGATTTGTATGGAATGATTATTTATATTTTTTTATAACTTACTACTTTGTCATGAGTTTCTAGTACTCAAATAGCTCCTGTTAATAAAGGTAGTATTAACGGAAGAAAACTAGGGTGAAATCAATCAAATTTCTAAATAAAATCAATTACCTCGAAAATAGAAACAGTTAGGCTGAATAAAAAATGTTTTATTTTTCATAAGATATGGTCATGTTTTCGTATATCTTCCAAATTTCCATACATTTTATTATATTATTTATTTTAATATCGAAAATCATTCTACGTGCTACAATTGCATGGTATGCATTACCATGATAAACAAAAATAGATAGAACGATGGTTATACCGAGTGTCCGAAAAGTTGTAGTATGGGCAAATATCGTTGCTATTTGTAAACATAGACACACCAAATTTTAGGCGTATCTTATTGGTTAGTAAATCTACTTTTTTATGCAGTTTAACTTTTTCAATCCGCTTGAGGGGTGACTCTAGGGAGTTGAAGTCAAAAATATTAAATGCATATGCCCGTGGGGTTTGCTACCTCATATTAAAGGTCTTCTAAAGGGAAGTATTTTACCGCAAACCCGAGGTCCGTATCTTAATTCGTTTTTAAATGGCAATGGCCTTTAAAAATTAAAAATCATGAAAAAAAAACAGTACATACCTTTATTTCTCTTATTACTTGGAAAGTTATTCAAAGTGGCCCTCGTGAACTTCTTGGCAGTCGATTTTGGAACTCACTTCTCATTTTTTCCAGAATGGCAGGTGTTACTTATTGGCAGAGTTATATTCCAAAATCGACTTTATTACAGCCAGAAGTTCATCATTATGAACAACTTTTAAAGTAATTAGGGAAATAAAGGATTTGAATTTGTATTTTTTTTTCGCGATTTTTAATTTTTAGAGGGTTGTCATTTAAAAACGAAGTAAGATGCGAACCTCAGGTTTGCGGTAAAATGTTTCATTTTTAAGACCTCTAACATGAGTTACCACACATACGGTTGCATTTAAAATTTTTAATAGTGTCACCCCTCAAGGGGATTGAAAGAGTTAAATTACATAAAAAAGTATATTTATTAACCAATAAGATACACCTTATATTTACTAATAGCATAGACTAAATAATACATAGTCGAACACTGGCGTGTAACAAAAATGGACCAAAAAGCTGGCATCCATTGAGACATTGTGAGGGTTTACTGGTTTATGGCTTAGAAATTTGTTTGTCCATGCGTTTATATGTACTATATAGATCTATAATGGGGAACAAAGAAATTCCTAAACCATAAACCAGTAAATTCACATAAATGTTTCAAAGGATGCCCACTTTCGGTCCCATTTCGTTGTATTCGAGGAGTTGTCTATATTCTTTATAGTCTCTGCTAATAGCAAAGATATTTGCCCATGGGACTTTTCGAATACCCTGTATTTTATTTGAAGTTACATCGAGTTGAACATCGAGACCCATAAACCTTCCAAATATTGAATTTTAATATAAAGTCCTTCCCCATAAACTTTCAATGTAAGCTCATTGGGACACACACTGTGCATTTTTAGCTGTAAAATGACATTTGCGTTTTTTATAATAGAACTAAAACGTTAGTTTACAACAAAGAAGAAAAGATACAGATGTCGCTAATATTTATTGAATATCACGGTGACAGTTAATGGGAGATGAATCAATCAAGGATAATTTTTTTTTACAAATTATGAAATTTACATATGTATATCCTAATTTTATTTAACTTTTTAACTTAACTTTTTCTTCCTTGACTGTATCTTTTCCCAACATGGTCGACGTTTTTGAATAATCATCGGTCTTGAGTTTCTCCTTCTGTTAAACAGTCTCCCTTAAGACATGCTCGACTCCATTCACATAGCTCTGATTTGGTCATGCTCTACATGTCCTCTCATACACAACCATTGCCGACATAATAATTATCTCTTTTTATCAGATGCCTGTCTACTGTAGACTTCTTCCATGTACCTACTGCAGATGCTCGTGTCACTATAGTGTTCTCTTCTGTAAGTTTTAGTACACTGTTATCTCCAAATTAACAATCGTCGGTACATTCAGTACACTTATCCTACTTGAAACGGCTTTTGCTCGCGACTTTTGGGCCAAAAAAACTATTTACTTACTTAATCCTAGGGTCTCTCTACCTGTGAAGGTGTAAGAAGAGGTGGGAGTTGAGCTGGTATACTTCTCAAAATTTCTCTCCATCTCTTTCGATCTTGGGTGAGTTCGTTCAAGTTTGCAGCCTGCCATTCTACATTTTTTTTTAGCGCTGCTTCCCTTACCTCTTCTATCCATGTTCTTCTGGGTCTTCCCCTCTATAATTTTTTTCAGGTTTTGCTTTGAGGACCTGCTTTACGATTCTGTCCTCTGACATCCTTCTCACATGTCCATGCCATCGTAGTTTTCCTTCTTCTATTTTTTCTTTTATAGGGTTTACCTTTAATTTGAGTGCTCTCTAATGGTTGGGTTTCTAATTCGGTCTCTCCTTGATTTGTTGTTTATCTTTCGTAGGAACCTTATTTCTGTTCCTGTTCTTCTTTCAGTCTGTCTTTTTGTCAACGTCCACGTTTCAGATACATATGTAATGATTGGTGTAACGACCCTTTTAAAAAAATTTATTGTCATTTCTTTTGGTATTTCTTTCTTAACCCAAAAAACTATTTTTATTTATTAAGCAAACCTGAACAACCTCCATTTTTTTGTTATGCTTTCCTTTATATCCTCTCCCATTCTTCCATCCAATTCGATATAATTGAGCCCAAATATTTACATTTCTCCGATTTCTCGATGGTTTTTCCTTCCATATGCATAGTGTGTTGTTCTTTTGTTTAGAGTATCATGGTGTTCTGTCTTTTTTTATTCATATTTATTTTTCTCAGCGCATTTTTGTAGATTTCAAGATTTCCGTTTATAGTTCTTTCATCTTTAGCTAATAATACCATATCATCCGCGTAGCATTATTCTGTTAATTCTACTTTTTATCTTCCAGTGACCGATCTCATAACGTTTGGCTTCCTTCTTTGCTTCTTGTACTGCTTCATCTCGTGTTATTGTAAATAGAATCGGGCTCAATATACATCCTGACAGGTATGGGAGTTAGACACAACTCCCATAGTTGTTTCGAACTTATTTGATATCTCTTTTCTTGATCTTACGTTGATTTTTTTCTGTAGAGGCTTTGTATTTTTGATTTATTAGTGTTTCAGGAGTTTCTCCTTGTCTCACAATACTCCACGTGTCCTCTCTTTTAATTTTATTAAAAGCGTTTTCTAGGTTTATAACGCAGATATGTACATTTCTTCTCTCTCTTATATGTAGCTTTTTCTCCGATTTGTGTTAATATGAAGATTGCATCATTAACGCCTTTATTCGGTCTAAAACCAAATTGGCCTTCCAGGGTTCTTTCTAATTTAGCTCTTAGCCTCTTTTCCAATATTCTTTCATACACCCTAGCTGCCGACGTACTGACTGCGTGATCCCCCTATGGTTATAGCAGTCTTTGATATCTCCTTTTTGATAGATTGGCGTAATGATGCCTATTCTCCATTCTTCGGGTGTAACTCCTTTCAGCACTTCGTTAATTCTTTTAATTGTAAACACCTACTCGGTACTTATATGATTAAAACTAATCTAGATCCTAAGATTACCGAGTATTATTGTTTTTGTAAAAACTTAAAACTAAAAACTTGAGTTAAGGTTACCCACTGGTGTTGCTTAGATATTTCTCACTAGGTACACAAAACATGCACATTTTGCGCTGCTTTTTGCACCCACTACTCGTCATTCATAATAGCCTAAATTCTTGCAGAGCTAGTTCAGGCAGCGCTTTAATCATATCGGCTGTTGGTTTGTCTTCATGGGATTTTCCACTCTTTAACCTAAGTATCGTTTCTCTTAGTTCGTCTGTAGTTATTTCATCCTCAATATTTGTTTCTATAATTTTTCTTTTTTCTTCTTTGTGATCCGCTTGTATGTCTTTACCTTCTACAAGTACTTTGTAGTATTCTTTCAATCGCTCCATATTTTTTTCTGAAACGTCACGTAGACTTCAAGCCGAAGTACTAATGTACCGGAGGTGTTCCGTTGGGAAGAGTCAAGGGGGAAATTATAGCTGCTGTTTTTTTAGGGCCAAATTGGTGGAAATATCGGTAAAAAACGGATAAATCCCCAACAGCGCAGCGATGAGCGAGACAACGGAGGTTTCTTGTAAGGATTGATGAGTCGAAAGGCTCTCTTTGGAATATAATCAAGGATGTTAAGTGTCGAAGGTGATGCCGCTCCCCAGATGTGAGAACAATGCTCTAGATTAGGTCTTAGTTGGGAAATATATAAGTGACTTCTACGAACGTTTGGTAACCTGTTTCCCCCGCAAAACATCTCGATGAATTGACACGGTGCAGCTGCGAATCGCGACACATCGCGGTAGTTGTAGTTCCGGCGCCTATGGTCCGGCACTCTGATTTACGAAGCCTAGATGAACGAATAAGTCTTAGTTTTAATCTAGTCGAAGACTAAACATAAAATAAGTGAAGAAGGAAAGCTATATAGCAGCACTAGAACTTTGCCAGTGAAACGCTTTTGCTTTTAAATTAAAACCTAAAAATAAAACAATAAACTAATAGAAGATTTAAATAATAAGCCAAAAAAATACATTGTGTAGAGACCAGGCATTGTAAAATATCTACTGCTGGATAATTTTTTACCCTTATATGGAAATATTTTATAGGAATTAATGTGCCTTAAAATTTTAAGCGTGTTTGGAGTTTTATGCTTTTGTTAGCATCAATTTTAATCATGTTAAATTACGTTTCTTAAAACGTACGAACGTTGCTTTTGGCCAGTTTTGTAATAAAATTTCCCTCTGTGGCCCGCTTCAAATGAAAGCATATATTACGATTGGCTAAGAAATGTTTCTTTCGGGTTTTGAATTTGCATTTTCGGCTTTTCTACCCGGTTAGGTTTTATATCTTAAAAATAAATACGAGTCAATGCCTTTTCGGAATATGAAGGCGCGGGGTCAGATTTTCTCATGTAATAAATTACTTTAAAATATTGCTGGCCGTTATTTTACGACTGGACAGTGTAACAGGGAGGTGTGTGAGAGGGTTAGTATGCCAATTTAATGGCTGTACTGCCTGCAGTTCTATACAGGGTGTCTAAAATAGGTGATACCACTATTGCTATCTCCGAAACGGTAAAAGATAGGAGGTCAGTTAAATTAGAGAAAATGTGCCGTTTTTAGTTCCTATTCATATTCCGTTTACGGAGTTGCCAAATTCTCTATAGTTTCTTATCTACAGGGGATTTTTTAAAAATTGTCAAAAATTTAATTCTTAAATATCTCGAAAACTATTATAGTTAGAAAAAAAATGTTTTAACAAAAATCACACGATTTGTTATCTGCCCTAAAGCAACGTTATTGTTTTGTTTATATCATTTGTTTTTATTCAGTTACTGATACTAACTTGTTTTTTTTGAAATACGGACCTGGACTTTTTGCTCCATTTTTTGTAAGAATACTTTATACCCTTTGCAACTGTGTATAACTTGAAAATATTTTCCGACGTTTTGATTGAGAATAGCAACATCATCAGGATTTTCTAACAATACGGACCTGGGATCTTCCATGTTAAGGCACAATTCATAACCTATCGCTATGGTTTGTGGTTTTTGTGGTTGTGACATGGCGCATTTACTTGAAAAATGCAAGGTCCGTACTGGTAGAATATCCTGATGATGCTATTCTTCGCCAAAACGTCGGAAAACATAATCAAGTGATACACAGATATAAAGGGTATGAAGTAGTATTTCAAAAAATGCAACAAAAAGTTCAGGTCCGTATTTGAAAAAAACAAGTTAGTATCAGTAACTGAATAAAAACAAATGATATAAACAAAACAATAACGTTGCTTTAGAGAAGATAAAAAATCGTGTGATTTTTGTTAAAACAATTTTTTTCTAACTATAATAGTTTTCGAGATATTTAAGAATTAAATTTTTGACAATTTTTAAAAAATCCCCTGTAGATAAGAAACTATAGAAAATTTTTCAACTCCGTAAACGAAATATGAGTAGGGACTAAAAATGGCACATTTTCTCTAATTTAACCGACCTCGTATCTTTTACCGTTTCGGAGATAGCAATAGTGGTATCACCTATTTTGGACACCCTGTAGAGGAAGGTGCTTAGAATAAATGCCAAGCCCTAGAACAAAGAAATGGTATCTTGTTGGCACCAATTTTGAACACGATCTTAGCTGCCCAAACATTTTATTTTCTTTATTTTCTGACAACCCACGAATACCAAAGCCCAAGTTCCCAATAGGCCAATCATTAGAGCAAAAAAAAAGTCATATATTGCAAAAAAGACTAGTAGAAAACCACCTATGCCATCATTTAAAAGATAGTCCGTAGATGTATTCTGATGTGTTTTCGACTAGCAACTCTCATTAATTAATTTGTTATTAACAATTTAGAGCAAAAAAATGCTTTTTTTTGGTTTTTTGCTTATAAAACCAAAACTATTCGAAGAATTTCAATTCCGTAAATGGACAAGTTGTAGAGAATTAAATTACGAAGAAAATGAGGGCTGGAGCGATCCGATCGGTTGATTAGAACCGAAGAAAATCCGGAAAAAGCGGAAAATTCGGCTTTATTTCCAAAAATTCATAACTTTTCCATTTATGAAGATTAAGGGCTGAAATTGGGCACAGAAGTAGATAATTATATCAACTTTAAGTGTGCGAAAGGCAGGTGCTGTCGGACTATTAGTTTTTGCGCAAGTGCAATTTCAATTTTTTTATGCATTTTTTTGCCGGAAGCCTGTTTGCGTTAAAAATGGTCCTATTTTAATTCTAATACCGGTTTTCAAAACTAGAAGTAAAATGCTATAAATCGTATATCCCAAGTTTTCATTAAAATACAGCGAAATGGATGAAACATGCACTTGAACATCGGTGTAAATGGCCTTGGGCGTGCGAGCGAGCGAGTGGTGGGGGAAGGAGGGAAAGCGTACATATTATATAGACATACAGGCGCGCCGCGCGAAGCGTCGCATCTTTTCACTGGATTTTCTCAGCGACTAGTGCACCTTTTTGGAAGATTCTTTGTTTGATTTAGGGATTATTGAATACGAGGAATCTGATCCTCTATTCAGATTCCACGAATAATTCAAGATAAAGCTGCTATTCCACCTTCTTGAGTAACATTCTTATATTTCTATTCTATAAATAAACGAGCAGGAAGGTTGTTAATTTAAACACATAAATATATTTTTTTCCGTGACGGGAAAAACGTTTGACATTTTATCTGTGTTGACAGGTAACAAAATGTCACTTTTATGAAATTACTTTTTTCCCCGGGAAAAAAGTGAGTACTTTTTTCCCGGATATATATATACACATAAGTAGAGGTAGATATTTAAATTTAGAATATTTTATTATACAAAAGTTACATTTCCTTTCAGACATTTTTTAACTGTACATTATTCAAAATAACTACCAAACAACCACTAAGTTTGCAATTTTTAAATCAAATCACAGAATTAAAATGACAGATGTTTGATTACTTTATAGGTTTCCTTATCAACGCAGGTCTAATTGTCGCTATAAGTACAACAGCCTACCAGTTTAGACATTCAAATTATACACGGGAAAAATATTAGATTTTAGCTCTCGGTTTTTTGTCTCCCTCCGCTTCGCGTCGAGAGACAACACAACCTCGAGCTAAAATTTAATACTTTTTTCCCCTTGTATAATAAATAACTATTTTTTTCACAAAAGTATTTTATTAATATCATTAAAAATGGATGATAAACAACATGAACATATCATTGCGCCGAATACATTAGTTATAAAATTCGCCTTCTTTTCGGAAGGTCCGCATAGTTTATTTCATTTTCTTCGATCTGCTCGCTATCTATTAAACCATCAAAGTCAGAATCATCGTCGGATGCAGATTGATCAATCAGATCGAAAAGTACAACTCACAGCTCCGAACGCTCTGTAGCATCTAACCGTTGGCGTCGCTTTATCTTCTCTTCGTTTGAATCCCAAGGCAACAGCTGTACCCATACCACCGAACAATAGAAGAGAGAGGGAGGGGGCGCATTAGACGGTTACACAGCTATTCAAAATTTAAGCGTGCTATAGCAATATAATATGTCTCGTCTCTTCTAATCCTTAGACCACTCCGAAATCCGGAATAGTAGCTTTATCTTGAATTATTCGTGGAATCTGAATAGAGAATCAGAGTCCTCGTATTCAGTAACAACAAAATCAAAAAAAGAATCTTCCAAAAAGCTGCAGTAGTTGCTGAGAAAAGCCAGTGAAAAGATGCGACGCTCCGCACGGCCCGGCTGTATGTCTATACATGTACGCTTCCCCTCCTTCCCCCACCACTCGCTCGCTCGCGCGCCCAAGGCCATTTACACCGATGTTCAAGTGCATGTTTCATCCATTTCGCTGTATTTTAATGAAAACTTGGGATATACGATTTATAGTATTTTACTTCTAGTTTTGAAAACCGGTATTAGAATAAAAATAGGACCATTTTTAACGCAAGCAGGCCCCCGGCAAAAAAATGCATAAAAAAATTGAAACTACACTTGCGCAAAAACTAATGGTCCGACAGCACCTGCCTTGCGCACACTAAAAGTTGCTATAATTATCTACTTCTGTGGCAAATTTCAGCTCTTAATCTTTAAAAATGGAAAAGTTATGGATTTTTCAAAATTAAGCTCAATTTTCCGATTTTTCCGGATTTTCTTTGGTTCTAATCAACCGATCGGATCGCTCCACCTCTTATTTTCTTCGTAATTTAATTCTCTACAACTTTTCCATTTACGGAATTGAAATTCTTCGAGTAGTTATCGTTTTATATCCAAAAAAACAAAAAAAAAACGTTTTTTTGCACTAAAATGTTAATAACAAATTAATTAATGAGAGTTGCGAGTCGAAAACACATCACAATATATCTACGGAGTGTCTTTCAAATGATGGCACAGGTGGCTTTCTACTAGTCTTTTTTTCACACAAAAAGCTCTAATGATTGGCCTACAAGTACAATGTATATTTATACATACAGGGCGTCCGAAAGTCTTAGTATGGACAAATATCTTTGCTATTGGTAAAGATAGAGACACCAAATTTTAGGTGTATCTGATTGGTTAATAAATCAAATTTTTTATGTAATTCAACTTTTTTAGCCCCCTTGAGGGGTAACGCTAGGGAGTTGAGCTGAAAATTTTTAAATGCAACCATATGCCGCGTGGTGCCTCATTTTAAATATCTTCAAAAAGAAACATTTTACCGCCAACCCGAGGTCCGTATCTTAATTCTTCTTGAAATGGCAAGCCTTTAAAAATTAAAAATCACGAAAAAAAAATTAAAAATCAAAATACTTTTATTTCTCTGAATCCTTTAAAAGTTGTTCAAAATGGCCACCATGAACTTGGCAGTAATAAAGTCGATTTTCTCATTCTTACATTTTCGAGAATGGCAGGTGTTACTACTTGGAAGAGTTCCAAAATCGACTTTATTACTGCCGAGAAGCTCACGGTGGTCATTTTAAACCATTTTTAAAGTAATAAGAGAAATACAGGTACTTAAATTTTTAATTTTTTACGATTTTTAAGTTTTGTTGGCTTGCCATTTAAAAACTAGAACCTCGGATTTGCAATAAAGTGTTTCTTTTTTGAAGACCTTTAAAATGAGGTACCACACGGCATAGGATTGCATTTAAAATTTTTGACCTCAGCTCCCTAGCGTCACCCCTCAAGGGAGTGAAAAAGTTAAATTACATAAAAAAGGTAGATTTATTAATAAAAAGATACACCAATTTGGTGTCTCTATCTTTACTAATAGCAAAGATATTTTCCCAGATTTTTGGTGCGTATGTAGCATATAAATGAATATTATAAAAATGTCAATTATATTTATTACCGATCTAATCTGACTTGTCATAAACTATAAATAATTGCTCAAGCAGAGAATTACCAATAAAGTCATAATAATGATAATAATAATAATAATAATAATAATAATCATAATAATAAATCATTCATCTGTTGAGATCTGACAAACAATTCAAACTCGAGAGTAGACTTTCTAAAAATTGGTTTTTCTACATTTAAGTATATTATTTAACGAGAACTATTTTAATGTTTAAAAAGGACTAGTAAACAGTCATACGATTGAATATAAGTTTAAGGTTCACCAATCCAATATAATATTATGAAGATAACATGTCTCTAAAATTTGAACAGCTAATAAAATATACAAATAATTATCGGAAATATTGTTAAAATTTAATATTTGTAGATTTATGTCTAATAGGTAATAATACAAGATACAATAATAATGGTTATCGCCAAGTACGTAAGTTTGTATCAAGTATTGATCTTCGATTTTTAACTCTATCTTTTCCCAACTTTATATCAGGTTAACGTTCCTGATTAATCGTCTCTACAACGCGCGGTCCCGAGCTTCTTCTCCTATTAAATCGCTTGCCCTTAAATCATTCTCGAGTACATCCACACATCTCTGCCCTTGCCATTACCCTTTTACCGATAAAATCATTATTATCTTATCTCATCAAGTGACCGTACTATTGTGGTCTCTTCCACCTTTTTCTCTTATTATTAGCTCACACATCCATTTTAACATTTTCATTTCTGTCACATTTAACTTCCTTTCGTGCATTTACTTTATTGGTCATGTTTCCGTTTTATATATCATTGCAAGTCTGACCACTATTTTATAAACCCCTCTTGAAAGCTACTTTCAGTTATTAAAATCTTAAAGTTGGTGCCAACTCTGCAGTTGGAGAAGTTGAAAGTCTCCTGCTCACGACTTACAATACCTATATACTTTTTAAGATTCTAAAGTTACCAGTCAGACCAGTGGCGTACCCAGACTTGAATTTCGGGGGGTGATATGGTCACGTGGCACTAAAATGGACAAAATCACATACCTCTTGATCGGTAAAAGATTTCTGAATGAACCAAATGGCGTTTTGTAGTTTAAGTGATTATCTATCTGGGAAAAATATACACAAAGTGCTCCTCCTCTTGAAAATACCCTAAAAAAACACGCAAAATTAGGCATTTTTTGCTTTTTTTCGATATGTTGGTCGCTGCTTTTTACTGCCTGTTGGAATGATTATGAAAGAAACTAGAATAAAAAGGTTTCGTTTGCTTTTTTTAGAAACTTTTTAGACCCATTTTTCATGGAGTTACGAATTATTAAAAGTTACAAGGTGTTTTATTAATTTTTAGCATATTTCCACATCAATAATGTATCTGTATTCATAACCTGTATTCATTAAAAATTCTGCTTGTCGAAAAAATGAGTTTACTATATAAAGATTTTGGATCAGATTTACATGGTGTTAGTAAATTAAGAAAACGTGAAAATGATTTAAGGGAGAAGTACCATTATTTATTATTTTAGAAAAAATGTTTATAAAACAAAGTCGTTTGTCCAAAATAAAGCCTAAATACAAAATTTGAAATCTGAATTCCAAATTGTTAAATTTATCTCAACTTACATTTTTTTCAAACATAAACATTAATTTTGTTGTTAAACAAACAATAAATAATATGAAATAGGAATATACACAATTGTGGAAAAAATTATTACTCTACATATCCTCTTCCAACGTCCACACATTTCTCCAAATTAGAAATAAATTTACCATAGACCTTACTAATGGTTGAGATACATTTTAAAAAGAAATTCGGTTTAAAATTTTGTATTTAGGCTTTATTTTGGATTATAAACAACTTTGATTCATAACCATTTTTTCTAAAATAATAAATAATGGTACTTCTATCTTAAAGCATTTTCATATTTTTTCAATTTATTAACACCCATGTTTCCCAAATAAGACGTAACCTAGAGTACTGCTCCCACATCTGGGGAGTGGCATCACCTTCGACACTTATCATCCTTGATTCTATCCAAAGGAGAGCCATTCGACTTATCAATGACCCAGCACTCACGAGAAAACTCCCTTCTCTCGCTCATCGCCGCGCTGTTGAGGATTTATCCCTTTTCTACCGCTACTTCCACGGATTTTGCTCTGAAGAACTAGCCGGTATTATTCCCCTCTTGACTGTTCCTAACAGAACAAGAGACGCGTTACGTATGCATCCCTTTACTGGCGAGCTACAAAAGCCTGGAACAGACCACTTCTCTCGCTCATTCATACCTAGGGTCTCCAGATTATGGAATAAATTGCCTGCAGATGTTTTCCTTTCCCATCCCAACCTCCAGTCCTTCAAATCCCGTGCCAATAGACTACATTTCCCTCCTCTTCAGACGCCCACGGTACGTTATTACTTAGGCTTGAAGTATACGTGGGAAGTCTTAGATAAAAAAAACCTGGACCTCTGATCTAAAATTTGTATGAATAACTACTTTTTTTAACAAACAGAATTTTTTTATAAATACAGGTTATGAATGCAGGTCCATTATTGCTGTGGAAATATGTTAAAAATTAAATAAAAAAACTAGTAACTTTCAAAAACCCGTAACTCCATGAAAAACGGGTCTAAAAAATTTCTAAAGAAAGCAAATGAAAGCTTTTTAAATCTAGTTTTTCAAAAAAAAATCATGTTCATCAAATTCCAACAGGAAGTAAGAAGCAGAGGCCAAAATAACGAAAAAAAAAATGCAAAAAATGCGAATTTTGCATGTTTTTTAGAACATTAATTTGCAATAGGAGGGACACTTTGTGTATATTTTTCTCAAATAGATAATCACTTAAACTATAAAACGCCATTTGGTTCATCACGAAATCTTTTTCCGATCAAGAGATATTTGATTTTGTCCATTTTAGTTTCGGAGTATATTACTCTACGGTGCCTCCACCAAATACGTAGGGGTCGTAGGCGTTGATAAAATATCGTAAATTTTACCAAAACACTCATTTTTAGCAGGTACAGTATGATCACTTAGGTACGTGGCAATTAATATATACTTTGGCGTAGTGGCAGCTTTCAGTTCGGCTTGAAGTGTTGGCGCTACCGGTACTGCTAGCGCGACACCACAGTACCGCTTTCTTTTGCATTTCGCTGGTACTATAATATAAATCTCTCAAGAACAATTTTGTACAAACAGCATCAACTGTTCAGGGTTCATAAAATAATTGCGAGGCCAAAGAGTGGTTTCCGAAATATAAAAGAAATAATATGATAAAATGTATAGGAATTTGGAAAAAATACAAAAATATGACAATATGAAAAAATAATTGAAGAAAAACTATTTGTTTTGCGTCATAAAATATGTATTGTATTTTCCACAAAAAATATCTTAAAGTCAAAAAATTAGCATGATTTTATCTAGCCCGAGTCTATGGTATGGGGGGATATGTCCCCCTTATCGCCCCCCGTAGGTACACCACTGAGTCAGACCTCCCCATATAGGAGGATGAGATGAAAAGTTTTCGGGCCTAACAAAGAAAATAGAAAAATACTGGTCAAATACTATTTTTATTTTTCTACAATAAAGCATGAAATAGGGCTAAAAATCTTAATTTGCTACGCAATATTTAAAAAAAAAGTTTTAATTTAAGCCCCCATATCTCCTAAACCAAGGTGGTTCCCATATTAATAAAACATGAACTAAGGCAAAAAAAATTCATTTCCGAGGCAATATTTTTACAAAGTTTTGATTTGTAACTCGTGAACCAAGGCGATTTTCAGCGAATCATCCTTTTTCTGATAGAAAATTTTCTGTCAATTTCAAAAATGTATAACGTGTTAAGGTTCTGCTAACAACTCCCCTCCAAAATTAATAAAACATGAACTAAAGCAAAAAAAAAATTCCGAGGCAATATATTTTTAAAGTTTTGACTTAAGCCCCTGTATCCCCTAAATCTATGGGATTTTTCGCGAATTTTTCCTTACCTACTAGCAAATCTTCTGGAGATTCTAAAAATTTTTCTTTTTCTTTCCTCTTCCAACTGTCTTTCTCTGTCACTTCGAATCCTACTCTCTTCTAACTATCGAGCTCTTCAAAATTATTTTTTTTTGAAAATGATGATGGCGCTCTCAGGGGCAAAAAATCCGGAGGTAAGCTACCCCTCCATTTGGATCTCCGGGCGAGGGGTGCTTAGGGGGGCCCACCATCGAAGAATTCCAAAAGCATAATAACCTCTGCCAACATCTGCGGGCTTAATTCCAATTCGGACTCTGTGCATCACTACCTCGAAACATACAAACCCCACAAAGTTCATGCTCACAAAAGGTTTCTTCAAAATCCTACACCCGAAAATCGTCAGGCAAGAAATCAGTACAACCGAACTATCTTAGAGTCCAAAAATGCTTTTTTTAACAACCGCATAAAAGATAAAGTCTGGAAGTTGGTTCAAACAAATTCAAAAAATTCTTCTATTCCTTGACACCAAAAAGTCCTCCGGTCTGTATGGCATACCAGCAATTGTTCTAAAAAAATGCAGAGCTCGCACCCATCCTAGCTCGCCTTTTCCAGATCTCCTATGACAAGGGTATCTTCCCAGACAGCTGGAAGACTTCTTGTGTGCTGCGGGCCATCCAATTATAGACCTATCTCTCTTCTCTCTGTTGTCAGCAATGTTATGGACAAAATCTCAAACTCAAACTCAAACTGTACTTTATTGTCCAAAGAAATATTTCTTATTGACAAAGTTAAAGCTAATCTACATAATGAGACAAGACCAAACAATAAAAAAATATTGGTAGGTAACAATATTAATAAAATTTAAAATTTTAGTTAATAACAAAATAAAATAGATGGTTATGAATATAAAAAATATATAACGCACACTAACGTCAAAAAATACCACTAACAAGCAAATAAAAATAACAAATAAAAATCTGATGGATACACTAGTTTTGCGCACTTTTTCACTCTTTATTCACTTTAAATTTGTTTACTATCTAAAAGAAGTATGCATCATCATTGCCAAAATATTTGCCTATGTTAGGTTGTACCACTGAAATTTCAAGGCTTCAAAGGATTTCAAGGATTTCAAATCATCAACTTACAAATTCTAAAATATCTAGA
Source organism: Philopedon plagiatum (assembly GCA_963971165.1). NCBI lineage: Eukaryota > Metazoa > Arthropoda > Insecta > Coleoptera > Curculionidae > Philopedon > Philopedon plagiatum. The sequence continues at coordinate 28,675,309 of OZ020198.1, read as the reverse complement.
AAAATACAAAATCATCCATGATCGACAGTACGGATTTCGTCACCCAAACTAACCTCTTTACCGTCGTCGCACATAACTGGAACAAGTCTCTCGAATTTCCAAGGTCTTTGATCAAGTTAGGCATGCCGCACTCCTCAACAAACTACCTTCATACGGTCTTCCTCTAAAACTATGTACAGTTTCGCTGGCTGATGATAGTAATCTTCACTCCAACATTCATTTTTCGAGACAAGTCTCGAATCAAGAGCTGGATAATAGACGCAGATCTATGCACCTATTCCTTTCCCAGGATCTTCAATTAATCCTAGACTGGGGTACCAAGAACCTTGACTAATTCAATGCCTCCAAAACTCAGTTTTGCTCCCTGTCACGCAAAAAATCCGGAAACAATAACCCCATCCATATGAATAACCAAGCCCTGCAGAAAAATGAAACGTTAGATCTTGTTGCCATCGCTTTCTAACGTGATCTCAGCTGGCACAAACACATTACTTCAACAGCCACATCAGCAGCTACAAAGCTAGGTTTTCTCTTTCGAGCCAGAAAATACTTCTCCTCTTCCAACCTACACACTCTCTACGTGGGCTGTCTGTCAGTTAAAAAAAATTGAGCCCTCTTTGCGGCAGGCTGGAAAGTTTTTGTTCCATCCTTGTAGCTTTATTGTTTGAAACACTCTAACAGCGCCTTCCTCTTTATGCACAAATGCAATGGTGCGGATCCAGTATTGCCTCCAGAGCTCAAGCTGGACAAGAAGGCCTTGTAAAATCATTCTAAAAATTAAGTCTATTGTTAGGAACACCCACTTTGTCGCTTGAAAAAGCACTTGTTGTCATTAAGAAATCCCCGGTTTTCCTTAGGCATGCATATTTTATTCCACACAGACCAGGGAAACCTTCTTCGCAAACACTAATTTCATTTCTTCTCGTACGAATTTTGTAAGTACAGAATGTCTCAGGGGTGTTATTTTTATTATTCTTGTTTAGAACTGCTCCTGCTTATGTAATTCATTGACATCGACCCAGCTAAGTACGAATCTAGGATTTTCTTGATATATTTTATATTAAAAGGTTTTAAAATCCTTCTTTTATGTTGTTTAAGTGCTTTTCGAAAACTGGCTTGTATAAGGATGAAAAATAACTAATATTCAGATGATGACAAGATTATAGGCAGAACTGTATTCGCTTTATATCAATTGAAAGCCGCAAAAAAATAGTTATCGACAAGGGTAGGTACATTATTTTTACATTTGTTTGTTAGTACTTTGTTTAAAACTTTATTTAGAAAATTTTGAATGAAAAGCTAGTGGTGTACATGTACGAAGGTGAGGTAAAAAGTTTTCAGCCTGACCCAGGGATGGCGCAATCTACGGTAATATTGATACGTGTTTAAGCAATCGCGCCTTTAAAGTTTTAAGAGAGTGCATTAAGTAGTTTGTATTTTACAATAATTAAAATTATGAAGTTTCTGGCTGAAGTTGGATGAGATAGCTGAGGTTGTGGACTTATCGGAATCGCGCACCATATTTTATGTGAAGTTTTATATATGAGAAAGCTATCCGCGCGGTGGGTGCCGTTAAGGTATGGTTTCGCTGAATGCGTCTGGCGGCAGCGTCCGACGGTAACCTCCGGCGGTAACGACTGGCGGTCGCGTCTGTTAAGTGCAGTATCTCGTACAGTAGATGGATAAAAAAGAACTCGCTGTTGTACTCTTAATTAAAGATGACGAAGAAGAAGAGGAACTGGCTTTACAGAGAAAAAAGCGTCAAAAAGTTGATCCCATTTTTAAAGCAAGACGAGCATCAAAAAGGGCGGGATACCTTCTAACTTCTTTAATTAGTAATTCGTCTTCATTTGCAGTAAATTGTGGAGCCATGATGTAAAAAAAAAAGCAGTGAACACCGAAAAATGCGTTTACAGACTTAAAACAATTACCTAAACTGTACCGATCGCGCGACCGTCGGCGGCTAGACTGCTACTATGAGCAGTCGAGACAGGGACGCGCGCGTTCGGACGTCGGGCCGCGCGGCTCAGACGCATAAATGAAAATAGCGCCATATAAAATATAGTAAAGCAGTACGCTACCGCTAGCGGTTACCGCCGGACGCTACCGCCAGACGCACAAGTAAAAATATACCTTTAGTTAGATGAAGTCCCATCAAAGCCTGTGTTCACTTACCTGAGAAAAACAACGGAACGGAAAAAGTTAAAGTTGTGTTAACTCTCGGACGAAACGACCTTGAATTCCATCGTATTTTTTATTAGCCAATCAGAGCGGTGCATTTCCTCTACCGTTCTGTTGTTTTTCTCAGGTGTGGACTCACACTAATGGTCAAATTATTGAAGTGTGAATGTTATTCTCAAGATAAATTGTAGGTCTATCTTGTTCTTCTTATTTCTATTTAGAGTGGCATCACTGTCGTTTATCTTGCTGGTAACTTCTCCAGCACTTGGATAGTTTGACCCTAAAGGGGCCCATACATTATCAAACAAATTGCGCAACAAAGCGATGCGCAACGTTGCGTTGCACAACTGCATCACCCATACACTTGGTAAAATTTTGATCAAACTTTAGTTACAAGAGATGCTTTGTAGGGGAGACCGGTGACAATTGTAACAAAAACACATGTGATTTTTTACAACCTTACCTGTCAGTTCTAATTTATTGATTTTTTTTTGAGGATGTCCCCGAGCTTTGTAAGTAACCTAATAAGTCAATAACAAGTGTTTCAATTGACACCCGACTGGTGGCAATTGTAACGGACACAGGTGTCAGTAGTAACAGTACGTACAAACATATTATATTTTATTTTAAATATCCTATTTGAATACAAATAATGACATTAAAAAATAAACAAAGAGTTACACAAATAAAAAAGTAGTTTTTTTCTGTTGTTAAAGTCGACAAAAATATACCAAAAAAAACACGACAAATTCGTAACAATCTGTATTAGTAACTTCTATTAAAATATAAATAACAATATTTGAAAATACACAAATGCAAAGTAAAATATTCTTTTAAAATGAAAAATGTTAGATAAGAAACGTGGGTATGTTAACATTACTAAAATACCTTACTCTTCACCTGAGTTAAATATATCGTTCGCGCGGAAGAAGACTGCTTTAACTCAAAATTTTTGGCTTAGACTCTTATGGGAAAAATTTACAAATTATTAATTTTAAGTTAATATACGAGTATTTTTTCTTCCGTATGCACGGTATGAGGTCTCCACAAATGTTTGGTTTCATATTGTAAAGCGTTCTATAAAGAAATACATTATGATTATACACACTTTTTACAATGGTTTCACTTGTAACATGTTACAATCGTCACCTTTATTCATGTTACAATTGACACCAAAGGACATATATGATTTGTTTACATTATTAAACTATGTAATCTAATTCCTAAAGTGTTCTTATTATAAGATTATATAGTCAATATTATCCATATTTCAGTGGTATATTTTAAATATGTATTGAAAATATGGTTACGAAATTATTTACAAAAGAAAATAAAAATAAATACTTACTTTTCGTGTTGAAAGTCACGTTTCAGCTCGTAACAACAGTATTCATCAGAATTCTTAAAGCAACTAACACTCTAAAGAAAGATCTGTCAACAACCGTTGATCATGTGTAACTCGGTTCGCGATAATCCAGCGGAGGGCGGAGGTATACTGAATGTTACAATTGACACTTGTTACAATTGTCACCGGTCTCCCCTACGAGAAACAGGCATGTCCTCAAGAGCTAATGCGTCGATTAATTTCCTTTTTCACCATTTCACGATCAGCTTCTGGCTCAATTTCTTTTAACTTTCCTGCCAACTTCTCATAAGCAGCAGCTTTCAGGTTTCTAATTTTATAAATGTCGCTTTTGATTTTCCATACTTCAGGAAACTCTCTGTACATCGCAATAAATTCTCTCCAGAACTCACTATTATCAATAGTCGTCATGGTCACAAGTGAAGCAGCGCAGCGTTCCACCAAGACAACCGGCCGACAACTGAGAAATATTGCACAACGAAGCACAACACGCACATACACGACACAACGCGTTGCGCAAACATTCCCGTTGTGCAAAAGATTTCAAACATTCTTGAAATTTATCAAACAATTGCGCAACGCATCAAACACTGCCATACATTGGCAAATTGTTGCGCAACAGCATATTATGTTGCGCAATTTGTTTGATAATGTATGGGCCCCTTAATAGTGCTAACATTGCTTATGGCTGTGTTCAGCTGATGAGCAGCGGTTTCAGCAGCTAGTTGGATTTGGCAGCGATCACGTGATTACGTATATCAAATTTTAAGACACATGCCATCTGTCCAATTTGATCAATTGCTGAGGCCGCTGACGATCGGCTGAACGCAACCATTGTTTGTTACATTTTCGCTTGAAACTTTGGTACATTAGCAAAATTGGTTGCGGCAACACTATGTTTAGCCAAAGTCAGACTTTTTAGTCGAATTATTACTATTGATGAGACATGGACCCACCACTACACATCAGGGACTAAACGCGTGCAAGAACTTTTTTTTATCAAGGATATCCAAAAATTTTAAAAAATTAAGAAATGATTTTTTTCCACATGACGCGAACTTTATGGATGCCGCAGTACATATAAAGTAATTAATAATAAATCCACACAATAATTGAATCATTAGCTTTAATTTTTTCAATTATTTTTTGATCCAATAACTATTTAATTAAAAAAGTCTTGTTTCAAGGGAACACGCCACTGGTATATCGATTTCCAGCAACTTAGTCAGGAATATTATTAAATGAGACAGAGTACGCGTGTTGTCCTCATGCCTATGACGATCGTGGCTTTTTCTTGCCTGGTTCTTACTTTACTGGCAACTATCGTCTTCTGTGTTGGCGATTTTTTGGGGATGGTATCTTGTCCAATGTCCAATAAGAAACCGGTAGCAAGTCTGAAGTTGTTTCTATTGAGATTAAAAAGGTATTCAAAACAAGTATTTTATTATCTAACTGTGTTAGAAGAAAATACGGCAAATTTTGGTATGTAATTCAGCGCTCGGAGGGGCATATAGCCCGGAGAATAGCTGTTTTACCATTATTTGTTGAAATCCTTATTGTATAAGGAATTTTCAGGTGGTTAGAGAATTTATTCTCAATTTTTGCATACTAAAAAGGTCCTTGGGTTTGTGAGGCGAAGCATTATTCTTTGCACGCCTTTAAGTTCAAATGCTTCGCTAGTAGAATTATTGTAGTTGATTATTTTTCCATATCAGTATTCCCTGTAATACGTGACTTCTAGTCATTTGAAAAATAGTGTTACTATTGTCGAAGCACCTTGATAGTCTAAATTTTGGCCCGATTATCTCTAGTCCTGCTTTCGCTGTAGTTTATTACACTAGCAGTACACAATAACATAGCGCCCTTTTTTGTTCAAGTTTTTTTAAAACCTTTTGCCTTTAAAAAACCTCACGAAACCCCTCATTATTATTGCTTTCTTTAATATTATCCTATAGTAAAGCCTAAAATCATTTTATCGCCAAAACACACATTATTTGTATTATAAAATCCAACAGAGTAGAAAAGCTGAAAATGCAAATTCAAATTCTGAAAGAAACATTTCTCAGCCATTCGTAATATATGCCTTCAATTTAAGCGGTCCAATAAATAGGGGGTGATTTCGATTCCCCAAGCGTTTTCGAAGTCGCTTGCGTTTTCTGCCTAAGTGGTCTCCATCAATCAGTTAATAGAAATGAGGTAAGTATTACCATTGATAATATATTAATGTATATCAATACAGTATATATCACTTAGAGTAATTGGTTTATTTATATAACTTTCGTTACTGTTATATTTTCAAATAATATAATTGCTAATTAAGTTTTGGGTATTTTCGAATATAAGCGAATAAAACGCATGAATTCGCGAGAGCATGAACTCAACGCAGAAGTGTCAGTTATACCGTCCAGGTTGAGGTTTGTGATTTTTGAATTTTCATTTGTCCGACAGGACATTCTGAAAGCTGGGTTAAGAGAAAGGCCCCTTTTCTGGAGGAAATTAAAATCTAGTTTCATCCCTCCAGATAAAACAGATGATTTCTTGTTAGGGACTCTAAAAGGGCAAGTAGTGTCGATTTTTCTGAATTTATAATATATTTTGTATGGACGTAAATTCTAACCTATAAATTCACGTGTCGGAATCTGACTATTGTTCCTTGTTAGGGATGGCTCAACTTAGTTATTTATTTGATTAAGTATTTCAATGCATCTTTGCACGATGTTCCTTTGAGAGCAAGTTACGGTACTTCGAAGACTGGCCGTACAAGTATTTTTGATAGTTAGAAGAGATTTTGGACGTGTGCCCCTGTTTAAGCCCTTTGAGGTAGATTAGTGGAGGAGTGCGCTCCACAAAAAATACTTTTCAGTTTTGGAATCGCCACTTGATGTTCATTGTTACATCACCATCAAGATAAGTACATAGTTTTATAATAAGGAATATGCACATATTTCTTTTATTGCATAAATCGTTTAAGGAAGTCATTAAAAACCCAAAAAAATATTTTGAAGCAAATTACTAGGATAATTTAGCTACAAAAAATGTTTACTTTTTGGTATAATTTATTACAATTTAAAAAGCAGCCATTTGTCCTTAGTGAAAAGTGACGTCAGGAGATCAGCAAAAATCCACAGGTTAACGTAAAGCTTAACTTAAAGTCGAACAGGTTTGATTTTCTCAGAAACAGCCAGAGGGAGAGAAATCGAATTTTTTGGATTAGTAGAGGAATAGTTCAACTAGCTTCGGTAAAAAATTCAGTTATACAGGATGTTTCGTTTCGGAGCTATTAAACGTCAAAGTCGAAATTTCTGCGATTTCCGTTGAAATCGGGTACAGGTCGCAAATGTGAATTAAATCGATATAAATTTTCGGAGATTGTAGGGGACCCGGAGCTTCAGAACTGCACTGAAACTGGTGAGATCAGAAAATGGCAAGTAATTCTTTTGAATTTTTTTAAGTCGAAAAATGCCATTTCCAGGCCCCTCTTTGATACCTTATAACTCGAAAACCAAACGTCAGATCGAAAAACGGACTCATAAGTGAAACTTTAAATTTACATTACATTACATTTACCTAAACCTAAAATCACTGGAAAATGGAAATATTTGGAAAAAACGGTAGATTTAGATTTTTGACCCAAATATTTCACGGTTTTTAATTTTTTGTGGGTTCAAAATGGTTCAAATTAAAATCCCGTATACGTCATCGGAAAGAGCTCGTCGAAGTATATGATATCCATATTTTTAGTTTCTTCATTCTCTACAGGAAGGGAGCAATCACTGATTAAATTTCGATTTTGTTAACTTTTTTTGCCCTCGACATCGGAACATTTGAATCACTCTGTATTTTTTCCTATCTAATTATTTCCCAATTTTTCAGCACTATCTTATAAAGGGATAATCACACTTTAAAATGAATACCGAATGGGTCATGCAGGAGCGTATTTAAGGGGTATAATTCGGATTTTCTTGATTTTTTCCGACAAATCCTATTTTTAACCGACATTATTCCACACTATTTACCCTATTTAGTGACTCTTTTTGGGTTTATTTTATCCGCTAATTATTTAGGAATACCTCCCACTAATTTAAATCGCTTATTTTTTCGGTAAAGTTATAAATAAATAGGTTTATTTGCATCGGGGACATATAAATTTTGAAAATTTTTAAATTTTCGAAGATTGCTATGAAAATAAAGAATTGCAGCTTATTTACTCGAAATTATTAAGATGATAAGATGATATGTCAAAATTTCGCAGAAATGCCAATTTTTGTTGCAAAATTTCGGCTTGAAGTATACATGAATAAGATTTTGGGAACCTTCTACTCTAAGTGCAGGGGTATTTTATTGGATGAGTTACGCATTAAATACCATTTTTATTGAGTTGTCGATGACTCGACAACACTGGAATTCGCCATATACTCATGATGAGTCATAAGTTCAGTTTTGACGAAACAGCCAATGGGATCACGTTTTACAAGTTTCGAAATTCGAGCGAAAATTTGCAGTTTTAAATCCTTTTTTGTTAATAAAGCCCAAAATACATGAATAACAGCAACCGCCATAAACATTTAATTTAGGTAGAGAATATAAAAAATATATTTAAGATTTATTTGGTGTACATGCATATTCCGTATTGCCAAAAAAGTCAAATTTTCATTTTAACCATGTTTATAAAAAAAAACTAATTTAACATAGTGTTATAGCACTGCAAAGGCGTCGCAACTTCCTCGAGCTGGTTACAAAATTATAATTTTTCTCTTATTACATTACGATTCCTTTCTCTTTTTTAAAATTAAACATTTAAATTACTTTTACCCTCTTTTCATTATGATGTACGCTTTGTGAGTTCACTTACAGGAATTTTAATTATTGGTAGTGGGCTGTTTGATACGTTTATCACTCCTAGTTGCGCCAAATTAAATCTGTTTATTGGCTCACACCAATGATGTTAAGGAATTTACATTTATTTTTGGTAAGCACATTGATAGGTCATTAGCACGTGGCATTAATGAACTAAAATTAGTAAATCCCCCTCAAGTAAACTGCCCCGCTACTTAGAGTTAATCGGTGGGTTGTTGTCATACATCTTGGCCTTTACTATAACAACTATCATTTGATGGCAGCAATAATGTCATGCACAGTGCACGGTTAGCCTATGAGTGCATGTTCTATTGTAAATGCTTTTCTTTTTATATAAGTCTACCTAACGCTTCTTTTTCGCCATCTTTTTCTTTATCTTCTTAAGATGGTCTTATGTAAAGGGACAGAACTTTTTTATTGTTGAACGAAAATTACAAAATTCATTTTCCTTTAATATAAGCTTTTGTCATTTTAAAGGTTAATATACAAGGAGTATTAAAAAACCAATAATCATTGCAATTATAAAGCATAATCCCGAAGAACTTACTAATTGGTGAGGTGTTATTAATACATGGCCTAAATGTCTAATTTGGCGGACATGCTTACAATAATTCTTCTTCGTTGTCCGTAACAATCCGATCTCTTTTAACAAAATTTCGTTCTTAACCTACAAAAAATGTATTTTAATTATTGTAGGATTCCAATCCCGAGAAACAATTTATCCAATTATACATCATCAACATTACCGAACTAGTCGTTTTTGAAAATTGCTTTAAGTAATTACCCACTTGAACTATTATTGCTTATTGCTATTACAATTTTTTAGTGAACTGGTTGATATGGATAAAACAGAATTTTTATTTTGAGTATAGTAAGAATCACGCACGAAAAAGCCACGAGCGTCACAGGCATGAAGACATCACGCGTGCTCTGTCTCGTTTTAGAATATTCCTGACTTAGTTGCTGCAAATTGATATACCAGTGGCGTAGAACCTTTTCCCAATGATTTTTTAATTAAATAATCATTCGATTAAAAAAAATAACTGTAAAACTTAAACCTAAGGATCCAATGATTGTGTGGATTTTTTGTTTGCTACTTTAAATGTACAGAGGCATCCATGAAGTTCGCGTCATATTGACATTGTGTTTTCCTATTTTTCAAAAATTTTGGGTATCCTTGACAAAAGTTCCTGCACGCATAAAAAACGTTTTTAGCGTTATCATAGTTGAAATCAAATATCCAAAATGTCAAAAAATAAAGTGATTAGTCTAAACTCTAAACCAATCATATTTAAAACGAATATTTTTGAGACAAAAACTTTCTTTGTAGGATGCATAGTTTGGATAAAATTACAGTAGAACACTGCGGAACTGTATAAACTAGGCTATTTTATCATATTACATTACATAACAGGCATGTTAAAAGTTTAGTGCAAAGTTAAAAAATATGTATATGTACAATTTTTTTTTATCTTTGGACAGCCCACGAGGGTCTAAACCTAAGTACTCTAGGTACCGTGGGTGTACTAGGGATATCCGTCTCACACATCCAGAGCTGGAAACATCCGTGTGGATTTCACCAGCCCTTTAGCAGATGTGTGGGATGGTGTCGCCTCGGACGAGGGAGAATCATCTATCACCTTCCTTATTTAGTGCGAGACACAGCATTCCCAGGTGGTCATCCATCCAAGTAATAACCGTGCCGAGCGTCGCTTAACTTCGGTGATCGAACGGAGTGGCTCGACCACCAAAGTTAAATAAATATTAAATATCGCAATAACTTATAAACATAAGCATCTTATAATACAAAATAAAAAAATTACTAATAGCTATCTAAATCAAGTTGTGAACATCCCAGTTCGTCCTCTGATGCACTCACATCGGCTGTCTTCACTTTCTTTCGAAAGCGTCGTCCAAGAGATGCTCTTTCCTTATAAGCTCATCTTCATATTTTTTCACATGTTGGAAAATACAATCTGACCATATTCTACATTCGGCAACATCGGAGAAGCACTTGCAATAATAAGAGAAGCATGTTGATGGGACGGATTTTTTTTCGATTCTGATTTGGCTAACGCGAAAATCGTGCAGCGTTGCCAGTTCATTCAGCGGCACTGATTTTATTATAAGAATAAAAAATAATCCATAATGATGACCACTTTGCAAGAGATGAGAGAGAAGGAAATAATTGCGGGCTCTGTCAGTTATGACGCTCGTGGCTTTTTCTAGGTTGGTTCTTACTTTATTTGCTTATGATCATAAGTAGAAAGTATAACTTTTTATCCGCTTTCACGGTATAATAGGACTGATACCTGCTAAAAACTACTTCTTTGTTTAGGGTATCTACTTAAATTTTAGAATACAGCATCAGCTGAATTTAATTCACAATACCCATTGTGTTCATCCTAGGACTAAATATATTTAAAGTGGTTTTAAAACTATTTTTGCATTTCTGTAATGACATTGCTGCACAAACACATCAAATTGTAATCATGCATCCATGTATAATTTAGAATCAGAATGTGTTATTCAAATCGAAATGTATTATGTTTATCAATATGGCGAAATTAAAAAGCATTGGCCGCTAGAAAGTACTTAAAAACAAGTTCACATTTGGTTAAAATGTAGTTTTAACCATTGATGTTTAATATAATACCTTGATTTTGCGTTCCTTTGAATGTAGTAAATGTAGACCTCATTAGTAAATTTAAATTCAGTTATAAAACTGATCTTTATACATTATATTTAATTAACACCGAGGACCTAGACCACAGGATTATTCATCGTTTGTGAGAATTGTCTCAGTCTGCTCACAGTAATGTAATGTGCAGGTTTATTAGTACTTGACATTCCATTCCACGTTGTTAAATAAGGTATTTGTGTTAGCGGGCCAAGTTACAGCTGCAGAAACTATATTACAATGCTCTTTTGGAAACTTGTACGTATCAGTAACGCAATAGCTTGGCTTGTCAAATATTTATAGTGCCTGTGTTTATTTTATGACGCTTGATCTAAACAAGAGGGACAAACGGAAACGTTGCAGTTACTTACCATAATTTTTTAACTGGTTTATTTATTTCAAAATTTATATATTATTTCTAAATTAATTTCAAATTTTTATGATAACGAAAATTACAGTTATAGTGAAGCTTATATAGAAAGGGTTTTTCTTAAAAGGCATAAAATAGTATATTATTCACTAGCTAGTAAAATGCTATACTTATTCCACGACTATTTTATTAAAAAATTTGAAAATTAAATTATTAAATTTTTATAAATAATGTATCTTTAAATTTAATAAATTTTGATCTGTTAAAATATAGCTCAACAGTATACAGTTGACTCGATGGTTTGGCAATTGTTTTTATAAGCTTGCTTTGATGTTTTAGAATTTTTATGAAAGTTGCCTCCTAACTGCTTCAGAGAACCGTAAATAATTAAAAAACTGTGATTGGTCACATACCGTGAATAATGAACAGGTTTCGTAAATCAAAGTGCCAGACCAAAGGCGCCGGAATTATAACTACCGTGATGTGTCGACATGCTTTGCGGTGAAAACAGGTTACAAAACGCTCTTAGACGTCACATGCTATCGCAGAATATTCGGAAGTATATTTTTACTTTCCGGATCTAAAATATTACGGGTCTCGCGTGTGCAATAGGGACTTATTGTGTTGTAAACGATTATCGTGCGAAAAACATGTTAATAGTGCAAATCATAAATATACCAAAGAAGCCAAAAACCCTATGCCGAATTTATACTAGACTTGATATTTACGATGAGTAGCATAAGCATATGTACATATGTATGCACAAGTAAACACAAGTGTGTTTACTTGTAATATGCCTTTTTATACAATCCAGAAAAAAACGTTTTGTAATTTTTGGGCAAAATATAACCTCGACTAGAAATTGCCATGCGAAGCAACATTGCAAAATAATTTACAACGTTTGCGCGAACGAATAGAAAAAATGCAATTTGGCGTGAAGTTTCAAATGTTTTTTTTTTTAATAAAACCACTTATTTCATTAAAATAATTAGGCAATATTGCATAGTGCCTTCTTTCTTGCCCGCATTCTTTTCACTGATACAGATAAATGTGTCAAACTATATTTGATTCGACATCAATGGTTTAACCGCTTTATTTGTAACAAATATGTTTCCCAAATATTTTATTCGAGAATAAGCTATTATTAAAGAAGATACAGCTAATAGCAAATTTGCTATATATTTTAAGATAACTTTGATTATGTTTATATTAATGTACTATGAAGTATGTTTATTTGTAGTATGTACATACATATTTACTACACCTAATTGTATCAAAAAATTTTATTAGAACGCTTTGCTTTAAATATTATTTTATTTTATAATTTATGATAGAAACATGTTTTATAGTCACTGTCACCCGGTCGCAATAAAAAATATTAACTACCTATAGAATGCCGTGACGCTTTTAATTTACCATCACAGAGACTGACGAGCAAGCCAACAAAGCTATCGCCGGCTTAAAAAAGCGAGCGGTGAAGAGTATTAAAGTATGCTGCCCAAGCATATAATATATAACTTTTTTAAATATCAAATACAGAATACAATAAGAATAAATTGCAAACTCACTCCGACCCTGCCTTATGACTCATCGTTACCGATGCTCTGGGATAGAGTAATGGCCAATAAAAGACTTTAGAGCTGTACTGGTAAATCCACACATAATTGGGCAGTAACAACCGTACACAAATTTATTGGGTAAGTGATTTTTAGTATTATGTAAATTATCTCTTACTTTTAAACACAGTTTATTTATGGTCCCGCCGCCCACTAAGCGATCGTCTTTACGAACCCTAATACTAAATCACTATTTACTACCCGTAAATAATGACTAATATTACTTTTCCAAAATTGCATGAAAATGGTGGTTCCATTAAAGAGTTGTAGAAAAAGATAATTTGCTTGGGTTTGCTTGGCTCAAAAAATCAATCACATGTCGCAAAAAAAATTAATTCTACAACTACCAAAATATCCAACACAAAAAGAAAATAACGGGAAGTCTATGCAGTGTCTACACATTTAAGAAACAGAAAATAAAAAGGAATTCTGTACATCATAATTTCTTAAGTGATCTTAGTATATTGAAAACTTTGCCCATGATTTTTTTCTAAAAAATGCAAGTTAAAATTTTTTTGTGTTTTTTACATCGTAGTTGTTTAATTTACACATGAATTTCTTTTGAATAATAGGTACAAAGTCATATACGTTATGTCAAGGCACATATTAAGTACAGCATCCAAAGAAGAACAAACGACTTCGGTAGTATACAACATGTTCACTCTACAGATTTAGGAAGAAAAACGTTTGATTTTGACCAAGTTGCAACCTCGCATACTATATTAAAATATTCTTTTGTGAAACTATATGCATCATTAATTCGGTAGCTGAGCTTGTCAAATATAAATAGAATTCCTGTTTATTTTCTTTAACTGCAAATGCGTAACATGTATATTTTATTTAATGTATTCATGTTGCTATATAATTTTCTTGGTTTCTTTTCTCTTTTTACACCTGTCAATCGTCGAAAATAATCATTTGAAATCTTTTAACTTTCGCTAAGCGAAGCTTATCGTACTGGCACGAGGTTCTGAAAATACAAAGAGCTTTATCGAAAATGCGATGCATGGTTATTATTCTTTATAAATTTAAAGTGAAACCCAAAAACTTATTAACAGAACAAAACTTAGTTGTTTGTGAACTAACTATTATTTCAAGCTATTACTTTCTTTTATCAAAAAAATTATTTCTACATGAAGCTTATGCAATTTCCTGGTATAAGATATTTTAATGAAATTACTTAAATAGAAGATGTAAACCATATTCTCGTTAGTAATGTGAGAAAGACAAAAGTGTGTGTCATATTTTTACCGATAATACTGAAGTATGTTTAGTATGCATATTTTCAAAAGTTTTGCATATTCCTGTATTTTAGAGATACAATTTTATATTGCAAATTTTCGCACCATATCCGTATCTGTTAAAGGTTCTGCACTCTGTAGCAACAAAAAATGTTGTGGAATTTCTATTTATAAACAGCAGCAATATTTGTTTTTAAATTAGTCGCAAATAAATTAGTTCATATCAATACGTTAAAGTAGCAGGCGCGGCCCGTCCATAAGGTCATTTGGTCAATGACTCGCCTACATTTATTTCCAATGATCCAGTTTTATATTTAATAATAATAATAATAATACATTTTTTAAAACCAAAAAATAATTCTCTTTTTTTTTTAAGTGTTCAATGCGAAAATTCCCTAATAAAGAATCGGTGAAGTCAAGCACCAATTTGCTGTCGCTTGCTCCAGGCTCGGTCGTAATTTAAATTCACCTCATAGGGTTATATGAACTATATAAATGCATTAAAACTAAGAGAGAAACAAACATACGCGCTTCAGGAAGTTTAAAAGAGTTAAACATATCAGGAAATAGTCGACGGCTCACTAAACAACATCGATCGCTGTCTGGTGTCGGCACGCGTGAGAACATCATTGCTCCTGATATCCGGGGTAACTATGGAAATACACTAGAACCGCTCCGTCCACGTAAGACACTTATGTTAGGCAAAGAAAAACTAATTACCTAGGTACCTACTATGCGCATTGTATTTGCATAAGCTTTTGTTTACATTTCGTTACGTCGCGCCGGCACATTATTATTATTAGTTTAAGAGGTGTTTCGGAGTTTCGGCTTTCCTAATTTTGTAATGTTTTTGGATACTATTAGATATTTGTGTTGTGTCCTTTGTGTAGGTAGTGTAGTACTAGTAGGTACTTGAGTACTTGTGTTAGCAATATCTTTAACAGTGCAAGAAACTGTTTGCACGTAATTTGAAAGAAGTCAGCCAAAATAAAATTTTAATATTTTATATTTTTTGCGGTGTTTATTTATAGGTAAATAATTTCTTGGCAAAACTAGGCACCTTATTAACAAAATCTTCCTTATTAAAGAAAGTGTATTTTGCTTGTTATGTTGATATCACTAGTTGCCAACAAAATTTGTCCCACCTGTAAAAAAAACTTACGGGCCGCGCCTGTAAAGTAGAAGTCAAATTTTGTTTCAATATGCAGAGGCGCATTATTTCTCCATTCGATAGAGTGAGACTTGTGCCTTTAGTGGAGGAGGGTGCTCCCCAAGCTGAAATAGCGAGTCGACTAGGCGTTAATCAAAATGATGTTTCTAGGACCTGGAACTGTTACTTAAAAACAAATTCTGTGACGGACCGGTCTAGATCTGGACGGCCTCGGGTTACAAATGAACGTCAAAATTGTCTCATTGTGTGTTAGCCGTAACCCCAATATTGCCACACCTGCAGTTCAAAGACAGGTACACAATGCAACGGGTGTGCGTATATCACTTGCTGCATAGCGTCGGCCATTGTTGACACTGGATCGAGGAACAGAATGCCTCTTTGTGTGCCAAGATTAACTCCTGATCAGCAGACAAGCTGTTATAATTGGGGTCTTGAGCAACGTCAACATAACGAAGATTACTGGAATAAAGTAATGTTCTCGAATGAAACCAGGATATGTTTATTAAGCGATAATAGGCGTATTCGATTGCGGAGATAACCAGGACTTAATTATCCTTTAAATAGAGTCAGTCCGGTAGTTCCTTGTTTAGGCGGCAGTGCCATGTTCTGGGCTAGGATAATGCAAAATTTTCGAAGACCACTGGTTCATATAGTACCGGAAAACCTAAACAGCCGCTCATATATTGCCAACATTCTTTGGCTTTTTGTCCTTCCACAGTAACAATCATTTGGAGATGCCTTTATTTTTATGGAAGATAATGCCCGTCCACATCGTTCAACGATGGTAAATGAGGATTTTGAGGAAAACAATATCCCGATCAAAATCCCATTAAACATGCTTGGGACATGTTGAAGAGGGAAATACAACATCTGATTCAGCAGCCAAGAATCTTGAATAAGCCGGTACAAGCCGCAAGTCAAAAATGAAACAGAATACCTGTCGAAAATCTCAACAATCTTATGAGTGTCCCATTACGTCTAGATAGCTGCAATAGGGCAAAAGGAGGAAATGCCGAATATTAGCTTTTTTTACAATTAAAATTTTTGTAATTTTCAAAATAAACTTTTCTCTAATTTATCGAAATCTTTGCTTTCATTAATTTTTTTTACCTCTAACCTATAATATAAAAACATAAACAAAAAAGTTGTGTAGTGGTCAGAATTGATAAGTTTACACTAATAACAACATAAATAATAATTTTAATTTAAAGGTTTCTAATGAAGCATTTTCCTATATATACAGTGTGTCCACGGATGGACCTAACTATACTTGTAAACTTTCTTATTTTGCATTTTAGAAGAAAAAGTCATTCTTCAAAACAAGTTTTGCTTATGCTAAAAAGTCCACCGCCATATTCAAAATTTCGAATTAACATACAGGGTCGATAAAAAACGAGAAAAACTGAAACTAAGTCAAGAATATAGTACCTGTTATTTGAATGAAAGGTGAAACTGTTACAGAGAAAAGATGTTTGTAGTATTAATAAAGGTTCAGATATCAAATTGGAACCTTGTATCTCAAAGTTAATTGTTTTGCCTTTATTAGGATTTAAGTAATAATTATACAAATTTAGCCAAAGTGATTATTGCAGGATATATGCAGGTAAGATATTTTTACAGAAACATTGTTTTCTCTGACGAAGCAACATTTACCACGAATGGAGTCGTTAGCAGCCAGAATTCTAGATATTGGTCGAAAGAAAATCCAAATTTCCGAATTATAACAAATAGTCAGCGATATAAAAAAAGTTAATGTTTGGTGTGCAATAATGTATAATAAAATTATTGGTCCCTATTTTTTTGACGGAACCGTAAACCAGAACACATACATAGAGATGTTGGAAAACTTCTTACTCCCTGCTCTGGATGAAGTAAACTTGCAAATGAGACAGACCCTTCATTTTCAACAGGACGGTTGTCCTGCACATAAAGCAATTAGAGTTAGGGAGTGGCTAGATAGGCATTTTGCTAACAAATGGATTGGACAGTTCGGTCCCATTAGATGGCCTCCACGTTCCCCACACATCACCCCACTAGATTTTTTTATGGGGACATCTTAAACAAAAAGTTTATGTGAATGATCTTCACGATGATGAAAATCTTTTAAAATAGAACATTATAGAAGCAATAGCCGAAATAAATGAGCATACCATTCATCTAGTGTACGAAAAATTTAGGACATTGATTGAAAAATGTGTAGCGGTAGGAAGACAACATGTAGAGTAATGTTTCTTTGTATTTATGTTATCGTTCTTCAATAAATTATTAACTTTTGATAAATTTGTGTAATTATTATTACTTTAATCATTAAAGTCAAATAAATCAGTTTTGAGATACAACGTTTAAATTGGATATCTAAGCTTTTATTGACATTACAAACATCTTTTCTCTGTAACATTTTCACCTTTCTTTCAAATAACAGGTACTTTATTCTTGACTTATTTTCAGTTTTTCTCGTTTTATATCGACCCTGTATGTTAATTGGAAATTTTGAACAAGGCGGTGGACTTTTTAGCATAAGCAAAATTTGTTTTGAAGAATAACTTTTTCTTCTAAAATGCAAAATAAGAAAGTTTACAAGTATAGTTAGGTCCATTCGTGGACACACTGTATATACATATATGCAAAACTTTTAAAACTACGTGTATTATCAACAGCTTATTAATAAAAAAAATCAACAGAATTTCTGTTTATTTCTACAGTATCAAGATACCTATATAACAATGTAAAATCTGCAGTGTAAAAGTTCTATTTAATAGATTTCGCAAAAGACGCTTGTTGCACAGGCTTTTAAGATGCGTTGGTTTTTTTGGAATTTTAAGGATGGCATTAATTTAGTTTACTTACTTGTAGCAGCTGAGAGTATTTTATGTTCGTTTTAAAAAATTTTAATTCCCTAAGCGGCAGCAGAATATAATACAAGAACTAAGGTGAATTTAAGTGTATATAAACTAGAAGGCTTTATCTAATAACAACATATATCAGTTCTTTTTTAAACCTTTGACACACAATATGCTATTTAGGGGTTATCAATTATAAAGGTAATATGTAAACCTCCATCAGGGTTTGGCCAGGCAACTGACATTTTACAACAGACCCATCAGTTTGAACTCTGGATTTCATGCTTATTAATTCACAAATCCATTTACTTGTCATCTATGCATGCGACTGTCAGTTTATGCAAAATATATATGCTGTTAAAAGTAGAACTCTGTATAAATAAATAATAGGTATTTTTGCCTTATCAAAACTTAAAATTTTAAGTGAAGTGTTTTTGCCAAGGTCTTGGTAACACCAAAAAATGTATAACCCTATACAGCGTGTCCTACGGAGTTCTTGCCATACGAGAATTTTTTTTACTAAAAGTTGAAAAAATCACTTTTTGTGTAGAAATGGTCTGCATATTAATAAACTAAGAATCCCTATCGAAAAACTCTAAAAAGACCCATAGTATACAGTGTAGCGACGGAAACGTAAAACGTAACCAAGAATGAAGTACCCTTATTTAGCAAGATACAAAGAAAAGTTACTTTGAAAAATTATTTGGAATCATTTTTTCTCTCTAAATACGAAATCACAGCCACCTACGAAAAAATTTATAGTTTTTACATAAAACAAATATATTTCTTTTATAAAGAATAAATTTACAAAATTCAAATTTTCAATATAGCCACCTTCCTTTTCGATGCATTTTATTGTTAACTTAGAGAATTTTGAAACGACTTTTCTCAAAACAACCTAAAGAATTTCTATAGCACAGTGAGATATTACCCTTTCCAAGCTGTCGACATTTTCAAAAGGTCGGTAAGAATGCACTTTTTCCTTAAAATATCCCCCAAGAAAATAATCGAGTGGGTTCAGATCCGGTGACCTCGCCGGCCACTGATTTTCTAAAAATCTTCCTATCCAATACCCCTGGAACATTTCCTGAAGAAACTTGTTAACAGCTCAGGAACTATGGCATAGCACACCATCATGCTGATACCATAAATTATTTCTAATGTTAAGTGGAAGGCCAATAACAAAGCCAAACAGCTGATTTCTCAAAAATTGAAGGTAAATATCCGACGTTATATTGCCTCGGAAGAAAAATGGGCCTATCAGTTGGTTATCTAAATTAACGCACCACACATTTGTTTTGAAATAATACTGATCTCGAGACTGGATAACAAATCCCGAATTAGCTGTACTCCACCAACGGCAATTTTAGATGTAAAACATGTTTCATCAGAAAATATGATTTTTTTGCAAACATGCATACCTAGATACCAAGCCGAAAAATCAAACCGAATATTTAAGTCTCCAGGTTTCAACGTGTGGACAAACGTAGGTTTGTAGGGATGAAAATGATTTGCTTTAAGAACTCTTTCAGCAGTGGATTTACAAACAGAGCGTCTATGGTTTCCAGGAAGTACTTTTTCCTTCCTGAGCGAAGACTTGGGATTTTTAACAACGGCTTGGATAATTTGTAGGTGAATATCATCATCATCTTCGGCCTGACCTTGATTTTTTTTTATTGAAACAGTTTTCCACCTTCCACTACACATTTTAAATTTTGCCATTATATGTCCAACAATTTTATGGGATATAGATATTTTGGACTGCCTTTCATGGAAAATCTCAGCGGCTTCCCTATAACATTTGTAGTTGTTGCCAACAATTGAAACAATTTAAATTTCTTGTTCCGTGGTTGGTTTTGGGGGGATAATTATGGAAAATGGTAAATTTATAAACTAAATTCATAGAATTATAATGCAAAGAATGTCAATGTCTATGTCAAAGTCATTCTTAGCATATTTACCTATGTGAAAGATAATCACTTTTTATTACGTTATACTAACATTGATTTCGTAACGTAAAGTAAAAATGTAAAAAAAAATTTTTTTGTAGCTATGATTTCTTATTTAGAGAGAAAAAATTATTCCAAATAATTCTTTAAAATAACTTTTCTTTGTGTCTTGTTAAATAAGGGTACTTTATTGGTGGGTATTTTTTTCATTTTTATCGCTACCCTGTATACTACCTATGGATCTCTTTAGATTTTTTAAATAGGGATTCTTAATTTATTAATATGCAGAACTTTTCTACACTTCTACACTAAAGTGATTTTTTCAACTTTCAGTAAAAAATTTTCCCATATGGCAAGAAATTTGTGACACACGCTGTATATTAATATTTATAGACTGAAACATAGCGAGTAAAAAGTTTAGGTAAAACTGGTCTCAGTCACTAAATCAGAGTCTGGCTGGTGAGCCCCATTGCGGACCTACAGTGTGGTCCAAGCAGTTTGCAACAGATGTGGAATTATTTTAGTAAAGTAAAGTAGGTACTGTTAATCCGAATTCCGAAAACACACGAGGATGTTTGAATAAACGGGATTTTCCGATTAAAGAGTACAGAGTACATTGTTAGGAATTCATTAATAGAAAGCAAAATAGATATCTATTCTTATTTTAATCAAAAATATAACAATAATTTCTCTCTTTTAGTAAAATAGGTACTAATCCCTTGAAGTTCTTTGCATAGAACATATACAGGGTTCGGCAAAATGTATTACCCATTTTATTTCATTAATAACATAAAAACGATTCGGTTATTTTGAATGAAAATAGTTTTAAATGGAAAAGTACGCTTTGGAAATTTTGTTAGAATTGTTGACAGTTGTCAAAATGGAGCGTTGGTCTACACAACATCGCGTCTTTTGTGTTGAGAAATTGATTGAATTTAATTCAGTAATCGCTGTTCAAAGGTGTTTTCGACGTCATTTTAATGTCCGTCGCTGTCCTCAGCGTAAGACTATTTTGGCTTGGCGCACTAAATTGAGACAACTGGGATCTCTTGTAGACAAAAAGTCAAGTGGAAGACCAAGAACTGCCTGCAATGAACGTAATGAAGAAAGGGTAAGAAATGCAGTTATTGCTAGTCCGAAAAAACCCGCTGTTAAACATGCTTCCGTCCTTGGTTTGAGTGATCGAAGCACGAGAAGAATGTTAAAACGCATGAATTTTCATGCATATAAGATCGCAATAGCTCACGAAATAAATGATCAAGATAAGATTAATAGACTTGAATTTTGTCGTCTGATTCATGATAATCATCAAGGTATCGAAAATAACCTTTTCATGAGTGACGAGGCACATTTTTATCTCAACGGCGATGTAAATAAGCAAAATTGCCGTTATTGGGCTCAAGAGAATCCTGGAGAAATTCATCAGCGACCGTTACATTGCCCTAAAGTAACTGTATGGTGTGCCATTTCATCGTCTAGAATAATTCGGCCTTATTTTTTTGAAGAGAATGGTCAGACGGTAACCGTTACCGCTGCGCGCTATGTTCAAATGCTGCAAACATTCTTTTTACCTCAAATTGAAGAAATAGGACATTATTGGTTTCAGCAAGACGGGGCAACAAGTCATACGGCGAGAATAAGCATGGACATTTTAAGAGAATCCTTTCCAAACAGACTCATTTCAAGAAATGGTACGATTCCAAGGCCAGCAAGATCCCCAGATCTTTCAGCTCCAGATTATTTTCTTTGGGGCTATTTAAAGCTTAAAGTGTTTGTGAATAAACGTAGAAATTTAAGAGATTTGAAATTAAACATTAGAAATTAAATCAATGCTATCCCACGCCACGTTCTTCAAAACGTTATGCAAAAATTTGCTAATCAATTAGAAGACTGCATTGAGAACAATGGCGATCATTTACGAAGCACTATATTTAAATCATACAAAACTCCCATCTTTTTAGTTAAAAAATATGTATTAATTCGTTTTATTATTTAAGTTAATAAATTTTTATAAGCTGTTTAAATCGGGTAGTTCATTTTGCCGAACCCTGTACAATGCCCGCTTTTTTTAAGAAAATATGCCTGCTATACTTATTAAAAACAAATCAAAAAGTAAAGCCAGTGATGGTGAAGCGTTCGGATTACCGACATGATCGGATTAGGTAGGGATCGGATTAACGCGAACGGATGTATAACCGAAAAAAAAATGAATCGTTATCAGAAACGTTAAAATCAAATAGCATGCAGGGGAGAAACTAAAATTTCCAAAATTACTTAAGAATAAAGTACACTTATTTCTAAAAATATAGCAAATATTATTGGGAAAAGTTAAGTTAAATTTAAAATTAAGTTAGTGTTATGCTGAAATATGATTTCTAAAGTTTTGCAAACGGGGGTAAATCCAGAGACGGCTTCTAACCTAGTTGGAAATAAAATCAGGATTCGATGTGCAAATAAAATACAAATATTTATTTACCCACATTGTGTTATTTGAAAGTGCGAGATAAGAAAATACCATACAGGGTGTCTGAAAAGTCTTAGCATGTTCAAATATCTTTACTATTAATAAAGATAGAGACACCAAATTTTAGTTGTATCTTATTGGTTAATAAATCTACTTTTTTATGTCACTTGACTTTTAAAATCCCCTTGGGGGGTTACGCTAGGGAGTTGAGGTCAAAAATTTTAAATGCAACCCTATGCCTTGTGGTACCTTATTTTAAAGGTCTTTTCTCAGATGTTACTTCTTGGCAGAGTTCCAAAACGGACTTTATTACTGCCAAGAAGTTAATGGTGGCCATTCTAAACAACTTTTAACGTAATAAGTAAGGCGGTCACTGTTGGTCTGTTACCAGAGGCGTCGATGCCGAAAATAAGTACATACGGTATTTGACAGAAATAATATAATTGATGGGCGTTGCCGTGATTATGTGAAATAAAAAAAACGGTTGAGTGCAAGTTCGACTCGCGCATAGAGGGTTCCGTGAGACATACATTATTGTGAATTTCTCACAGGACGAAAAAGTCTCAATAACTATGTTAAGGCTAATGCTTGAATAAATAAGAAGAGGCGACCATGCCGGAAATAAGTCAGTGCGTAATATAACTAATTAGTAAGGCTGGCACGGTTGGTCACAATGTCACATAGTTATGAATGTTCAAAAAATAAGACGTCATAAAATCGTAAAAATATGTTAAATACGTAGTTGTAGCTTGACTATTGGAGATATATTCTTGAAAGTGGGCAGGCTTGAATGTAGACACCAAAGTACATCCCCTGAAATTTCGTGCGCATGTCTAGCCCTCTTGGTTTGCGCGTGGTACGCAGTTTAGTCCACTGCGCAGATGGCAAATAACGAAAAATAAAGTCGAAATAAACTTGGGAAAAAGTTATAAAGTTAAATACGTAGTGGTACCTTGACTTTTGGGAATATATTCTTAACAGTGAATGGGTTCACATGTAGACACCAATGTCCATCTCCTGAAATTCCGTGCGCATGTCCAGCACGCTCGGTTTGCGAGTGGTACGCATTTTGGTCTACTGCGCAGATGGCAAAAAACGAAAAATAAAGTCGAAAAAAACTTGAGAAAAAAGTTATAAAGTCAACTACGTAGTGGTACCTTGACTATTGGGGATATATTCTTAAAAGTGAATGGGTTCGAATGTAGACACCCAAGTACATCTCCTGAAATTGCGTACGCATTTCTAGCAGGCTCGGTTTGCGCGAGGTACGCATTTTGGTCTACTGCGCAGATGTCAAAAAACAAAAAATATAAAAACGACAAATGAAGAAGTAAAGTTGGAAAAAAGAAAAAAGTGCCCCATAAACCAAAAAATAGCAGCGCAGACTGGTACTGTATGGCACAAGAGGTCGACTAATGGTCGACTTGTGCCCCGCCCGATTATACGATTTACGATTTATAATTTTTATAGGCTTGCCATTTAAACATGCATTAAAATACGGGAGTTGCGGTAAAATGATTCTTTTTTGAAGACTTTTAAAAGAAGAGGCCACCAGGCATAGGTTTGCATTCAAAATTTTTGACCTCAACTCCCTAGGGGGTTGAAAAAGTCAAATTACATAAAAAAGTAGATTTATTAACCAATAAGATACAACGAAAATTTGGTGTCTCTATCTTTATTAATAGTAAAGATATTTGACCATGCTAAGACTTTTCAGACACCCTGTATGGTATTTTCTTATGTCGCACAGTTGTATTGGCTCTTGGGACGAAAATCTAAGCTGTCAATACACTGTAAAATCATGATATACAACCAGATTTTAAAACCAGTCTGGGTTTATGGCATCCAGTTATGGGGCTGTGCCAAGGAGAGCCACATCAAACGCATCCAAACCTTCCAAAATAAAGTATTACGGAACATAGTTAGTGCACCGTGGTACATACGAAATAGTGACCTACATCGCGATCTTGGTATCCCGTATGTCGCTAGTGAAATTAGAAGATTTGCCATCAAGCACGAGTCTCGACTCCATCAGCACGTTAACGTCGAAGCCATTAGGCTTCTGGACAACCAGGACCTAGTTAGAAGGCTGAAGAGGACCAAGCCCTTTGAACTAGTATAGACTTTTGAAAACATAGTACAGTGCGCAAGTGTGAGTGCCAAGTGCCATGGGCATGAGTCACAACAGATAAACCTTTAGGACTCCATTGGGTGAACTTTAGTATATACGGATTTTAGTTTTTAAGAATTTAGAGAAAAATTTATGGTTGGTCTTGCAGACCAGTTTTAATAACAGTAAACGCCGCAGGCTTTATCAATAAAAAAAAAAAACTTTCAAATATCACAATGTGGGTAAATAAATATTTGTATTTTATTTGCACATCGAATCCTGATTTTATTTCCAACTAGGTTAGAAGCCGTCTCTGGATTTACCCCCGTTTGCAAAACTTTAATGATTTCATGGCCTACTATTTCAAAAGATGTGAAAGCACTTTATTGTTAAGCGATATTTATCAAATGTTTGTTTCTTTCCTGCATGGTACATTAATTTTCACGATTCTGATAACGGTTAATTTTGTTGTTAGGTATGAATCAATTTTTGAAATATTTACATGCGGATACTCATTAACAAAACAATTCCACATTTGTTGCAAATTCTTGTAGAAGGAAGGCGGTAAAGGAATTCTTCCGACCGAGGAGGTACCACCCCTCTTAAAGGCTTAGCGTAATCCTTGGGAAAGTTTCCAGCAGTGGGTGTGTGAGTCGGCTTTCTACTATACAGGGTGAGTTTTTAAAATGTTACAAGGTGATATCTCGAAAACGGTTTAAAATATTTTCATGATATGTTGGTGAGTTAATAGGAAGATTGGGGGACATATTTAAATATATTTTTGATATTGACCCTCTCTCTTTCTATTTTGAGGGGTGGGGGAACTTTAGAATTTTAAATCGGGAACTTTGGTTTATAAAATTCGATTCTACGTAAAAAACGATGTGTGCATGTGTACAATTTTTTTTTGATTTGCTCTATCGGTTACAAAATTATGGACAACTAAATTTTAATTGAATTTAAAAAATAAATAAATTTTGCCAATAAATCAAGTTCGCTTATTTCAGAATTATTTTTCCTGTCTATGGAAATACGTTCTTTTTACTAAAGTCATTTAAAATTTTTGACATTTTAACGATTATTTCTCAGTTTATTGCTCAATTAAACATGGAACGAATTTTAATGCGCAAATTGATATGGGGATAATTTTGGGGAAGTGCAGAAAAAACTACAGAGAAGCTGCACAAGTGTGGGCGAAGAGGTTCCCTAATAAACCATAATCTCACGTGGCATTTAAAAGACTGAAAACCAGAAGTACTACTAGCAGTCTAAAGATGATAACACGAGTTCTGAACCGACCTAAAACGCACAAAAATAGGGTCTGACGACGACCTAAAATCGACGAAAATAGGCCAGTTTCAGTTTTAAGAGCGGTAGCTACTGATCCGCGTGTAGGGACCAAACGGCTTGCTAGGGATGCTGGAATGAGTAAAAGCTCAGTTGTGACCATATTGCACTTGTACAATTTTCATCCATACCACATTACACTCTACCAAGAGCTATATGGGCAAGACTTTAAAAATCGCGCTACATTTTGCAATTAGGTCACAAGACAAATGCAAGGAAATAATAGGTTCCTAATGAATGTAATGAAACTACTTTTCATAATTGTGGGCAGGTAGAATTCTAGGTTATCCCTTATAAGTGGAAATTTAACTTCTTTTTGGTTGTTTTCTTTAGGTAAATGGACACAATATGCACTAGTGGACGCCGGAAAATATCCACTGGATGAGAACTCTGCCAAATCAAGATCCCTGGTCAATTAATGTCTGGTGTAGTACGATATAATCGAGGATAGAGTTATTGGTGCGCATTTCTTTGAAGGAAATTTAAATGGAGAAATTTACACAGATTTTTTAAGAAACCGATTACTAAACCAAAACATAAATCCTGACATGTGGTTTTAACAGGACGGAGCTCCACCCCATTATGCAATACAGGCCGTAATCGTTTCAGTGAAATATTTGAAACATATGGATTGGACGAGCTGGTCCGGTCAACTGACCTGATAGGTCCCCTGATTTGACCCCCCTTGACTTTTTCTTGTAGGGTATTATAAAGAACAAAGTGATTCCGACTGCACTTACAACTTTAGATGATATGAAAAACCGAATCCGCACTGCCTTCTTATTAGTGACACCAGAAATGTTTCAGCGGGTACGAAGTTCATTCAGAAAAGGAGTGAGAAGGTGTTTGAAAGTTGATGTGGGATCTTTCGGACAACTTCTCAAACGTGACAGACGATAAATAAGTTGGAATTAAATGTATTTTTTTTTATTTTATAACCTAATAAATCACAATTCCGTAACCAAAAGAGCAAATCAAAAAAAAAAATTGTACCCATAGGTAATTTTTTACGTAGGTTCGAATTTTTTTAAAAAAAGTACATCATCCCATTTAAAATTCTAAATTACGCCCTACCCCTTAAAATAGAGAGAGGAAGTAAATATCAAAAATATGTTTAAATATATCCCCCATCTCCCTAGTAGCTCACCAAAAATTTCATAAAAATATATTAAACCGTTCTCGAGATATCGCCTTGTAATACTTTAAAAAACTCACCCTGTATAAAATCCACACTACAGTAGTACTTCGGCTTGCTGCCTCCTTGAGTTTTACGAAAAAAAAAAAGATGCCCAACCTGGCTCGCCAGGTTGGGCATCTCTGATATTACTGACTGAGACTGGATTTACAACACAAAGGAACTGTAAAGTTTCATGACAACATTCTGTAGGTTTTGACGCCGCTACCTCAGTCTACTAGAAGAGTCTGCATTTAAAACAAAATGTAATGTTTGATGTTGTAAGGTGAAATCTTTTTCCATACATCCCATAGTTTAAATATCAACAAGTAAAACTAATAAAAAGTTGCAAAAAACGATACTTATCTAGTAGGGAATATATTGAAAATGTCTCTAATTTGTTCCCAAACAAGCATGATTCGTAGCATATTGTCCTCATTATTGCTCCGAACCCGTTAAAAGATGTTCTCCATTCAACACGATTTCGTAGTTAATTCACTTTTTCAATTGGCATACTTACTATACTCTATTTCCTTCCAGATAAACTTCCCCTCTTTCAGCTCATTTTTACTAATTTTTTAGCTTCAAAATAATTTCAATTTCCTCTATGGTCGTAACCTTATTTTAGTTCTTCTATTAAACACTGACTTTAAAACAAGGGTCTTCGCCAAATGAAAACATTATCCAAGCAAGCCATATTATCGCTTACGTTGCCTCTCGAACTACACTAAATCAACATGATGCCGGCCGTCGGAAACATTGTTAAGTTTGGGTCTGTTTACTTAAAAGGTTGAGTGAATTTGTGCTAGCTTATTCTACGGGTATTAAACTATTTTAAATATTGGTAATAAATATTCGATTTTTATAATAAAACACTACAAATTCGAACTAAAAGTTATTTGCAAGTCTTAAAGTACGATATACGCACAGGTAGACAAAAAAGGACAACAAATACTTATGCGCTTTTACGTATTCACGTAGGCTTTTGACTGCCATCCCATTGGTAAATATGCTTACCTGCTTCAACAGTTCAAAGTCTATATTACACCAATAAGTAATTAAATATCCGCACTTGATTTGAAGGTACAATACTCTGAGGTTTGTACATCCTCTTTACCACAGTCAATAAAGCTTATTGTGAACACTGTCGTTATGTCGTTATGGACCTGGTAAAAAGGTTTATCACCTTTATCAGGTTAAGTAATCCTTTCTTAGGTTAAGTAATCGCTGCCTCATAGGGGTTTCACCCTGAGTGTCAAGTTGCCTTAGGTGACTTGTTAATGTGAGAGGTGAGGTCACCTCCTATTTGGAGGGGTTCGTTTTAATGAGAGTGAGAGAGATGAGAAACTTGCCATTCAAGGCATTTAATCTAAAAATAAAACACTTTCTAATTTGTAAAGCTATCTATGGAATAGACTAATACTGTTTTATTTGTTACTATTTTTTGAAATAACGCACAGCCATAGTTTAAACAAAATCAATCTTTATTTATTCCGGTTCATACTCAAGTAAAAATCTTTTCCTACCGCGAAGGATGCGTGCACATCCCCCGTTCGACAGTACCCACAAAAACATTCAATTGTGTATGTACAGTATTGGAATTAACAAAAGGCTTATTTCTGATTTTAACCAAATACACAACATACCTTCCCCCTATATATAAAAAAATATAACAACTAAAAATAAAGTAATTTTTCTTATTATTAATAAGCAAGTCGTTCTGGAGGCTTCAGATGACTGCGCCGTCTAACTGATCTGTTATCTACCTCGTTATTACTAGAATGATCATTATTAACATGTGATTCATTATCTGTTTGAACCGTAGTTTGATCTGAAGTGTCTACTAAGGTGGACCGTGGAACCATGGGTTGGTTATTCATGCCAATCTCGTTTAAATAAGTTTTTTTAACTGGCCCTTATGTCTTCTCCATTTTATTCCACCGTCCACCTCCACTTCGTAAGTTCTGCTACCCATAACTTTTGTTATGACACCCTGGCACCAATTTGATTTTTTGTTCGACCTATAATCGCGGGCCCATACACTATCCCCATGTTCAAATAACACTAACTGTCTATTTTTATGGTTGTTAACCTGCGCTTCCTGTTTACTCTGAACTGTTGATTCAACCGAGGGCATGATTAAATCAAATTTGGTGCGCAAATGTCGCCCCATTAAAACTAAGGAAGGTACTTCGTTGGTAGTTGTATGAGGGGTGTTCCTGTATTGAAACAGAAAGCAGTCTATAATATAATCTATATCCGTGACGCCCTTTTGTCGCCCCTTTAAAATGGCCGCCTTCATAATTTTCACTGCCGACTCAGCCAATCCATTCGTAGCCGGGTGGTATGGTGCCCCTGTACTGTGTTTAACACCGTTTCTTTTTAAGAAATTTTGAACATCATCAGATAAGAAGGTTTGTGCATTATCGGTACATAACTCTAGAGGTAATCCAAATCTAGCAAATAAATTTCGAAGAATACTAATAGTCATTTGGGATGTCATATTTGAAATTTGAAAGCATTCTATCCATTTAGAAGTAGCATCTTCCACTACAAAAAAATATCTTCCAAATAATGGACCAAAAAAACCTGCATGAAGCCTAGTCCATGGCGCTTTAGGCCATTCCCAAAGCCGCATTGCAGCTTTCGGTACGTTATTAGAAAACTTTTGACAAATTTCACAATTCCGCGACAGACTTTCAATTTTCGCGTCGATAGAGGGCCACCAAAAATATAAGCGTGCCAGAGACTTCATTTTAACCATACCAAGATGGTTTGCATGGAGTTCTTTTAAAATTCTCTCTTGAAATTTTTTTGGAATTATAAGTTTATATCCCCACATTAAGCAATCCTGTTCCTTGCTTAATTGGTTTTTTCTTATAAAATATGGTTGAAGCTTGGGATCATATTTCCTCGGCCAACCATGTCGCACATAATATAAAACCTTACTTAAGACTGGGTCCCGAGCCGTTTCTAATTTAATTTGTCTAACATTTATAGGAATACTTTCCTGTTCCAGAAGGTTTAGGTATGAAAAATCGCTTTGATCTAAATAATGCAAATTTGATTTCATTGGCATGATTTCTTGGGGCTGTTTAATACGTGATAAATAATCTGCACAATTCTGTCCCGAACGAACGTACTGGATGACATAATCAAACGCAGACAACATATAGGCCCACCGTTGCAGCCTGTTTGCTGCAAAGGTGGGTAACCCCTTTTTATTACCAAAAATACTTAATAGGGGCTTATGATCTGTGCATAATATGAATTTTCTTCCGTATAAATACTGGAAAAAACGCTTAACGCCAAATACAATAGCTGCAGCCTCTTTGTCTATTTGCGAGTAATTACCTTCCGTTGAAGTTAAAAGTCGCGACGCAAAAGCTACAGGGCTTTCCGAGTTATCTTCATAAATGTGACTAATTACCGCGCGAACACTATACATGGAGGCGTCGACGGTTAATTTTAAGGGTATATGTGGGTCGTAACGGGATAGAACTGGTGCTGATGTTAAAATGTCTTTGACTTTAATAAAACTATCTCGACATTTATCTGACCATTGCCATTTAACATTTTTTTTAGAAGATTATATAATGGCTGCAAAACTTCTGATGCACTTTTTATAAATTTACAATAGTAATTAACCATTCCTAGGAAGGATTTTAATTCAGTAACGTTACTTGGCAATGGTGCGCTTTTTATTACTTTAACCCTCTCATCAGAGGTATGCAGCCCATTCTTATCAATTGTGTGACCCATATAAATGACAGAGTCTTGGAAAAATGAACATTTCTCTTTCCTAACTCGGAGCCCACAGTCCCTTAAGCGTTCCAAAACATGATTTAACCTTTCCAAATGTTCAGAATCGTCCTTGCCAGTAATTAAAATGTCATCTAGGAAACAACATACCCCCGGCATGGTAAAATAATTTTCTGTTAAATTTTGAAAAATCGCTGGTACGCGGTGAATACCATAAGGTAACCTCTTAAAACTAAACAACCCTTTGTGTGTTGAAATCTTAACTAATTTCTGACTTTCTTTCGACAATACCAACTGTTGGTAAGCCTCCGATAAGTCTATTTTAGAAAATTTTTGCCCGCCCCTAAGTTGGTTAAAAAGATATTCAATTCTTGGTAATGGATATTGTTGCATTTCCAGTTGTGGATTGAGGGTTATTTTAAAGTCTCCACAAAGCCTAATCGACCCATTCTGCTTCAACCCAGGAACTATAGGCGTTGCCCACTCAGAGAACTCTACTGGTTTTAAAATATCGTTTTTAACCAACCGAGAAATTTCAGGTTCGATCTTTGGTTTAAGTGCAAATGGAACAGGGCGAGCTTTAAAAAATTTTGGAACGGCCCCTTCCTTAAGTTTTAATGACACCTCAAATTTCCGAAACGTTCCGATTTCCGGCTCGAAAATTTCAGGAAACTGACAAAATATTTTCAAAATTAATAGGACAACTTATGTTAAAAATTTTAGTTTCTTTAGGTAAACCATTAAGATTACAAATTCCTAAACTCAATATTTTCAGTCAGTTCCTGCCAATAAGGGGTGGACCACCGTTTTTAATTACATACACTTTTAATATATGTTTACTACTTTCATAAAAAACATTTAAGTTTACATATCCCAACGGCTGAAAGGATATTCCAACATAATCCTTAAGTGTTAAATCATTTTTACATAGATTAATATTTTTAAAATATCTTAAATACAACTTTTCAGAAATTGCCGTGCAAAACCGGAATCAATTTCAAAACATATCGGAATATTTTCTACTAGCAGTTTTAAGTACGCAGGTTTTGCGTTCTCCGTTGAATCTAAATAAATATTCCGCAAGTTAAACATATAATCGTCAACGGTTTCCCTATCACTTTCATCGTTATTGTTATTATTTATGTAGAAATGTCGCGGATTCGTATTTTGACACACCGAAGCTAAATGACCTTGTAACCCGCACTTATGGCAAAAATAGTTTCGAAACGAGCATTCCGCAGATTTGTGATTTTGTCTACCACAAACAAAGCACTTACTTGTATTCCTTGTTCGTACCTGCTGCTGCCTTGTCGGGGTCCGGCGGTTAAGAAAACTGGCGCTTTGTTGAGCTTGCTGTGGCCTAGGCCTAGATCTTTGGCCACTGCTGCTGCTGGTTTGCCCTCTGTTAAAATGAAGCTCTTCTTCCTTAACTCGCCCCCCATGGCCCCTGTCAAGGCTATAGTTTCTTTGACGGACGATTCTTTGGACAACGCTAATTTTACCATTTTTGCCAATATTACGGTGTCCTTGGAGGCATCTTCTTCGTACTTTCATTGGCCATACCATTAACGAAAATATCGCGCACCACCACTTTCAGCACGCGTTCCCCAAAACAACAATTTGCTGCTAAACTTTGAATCCTCGCTTGCCATTCCGATACATTTTCACTAGGCAATTTTTTTGCGTTATAAAATTTTTGTCGTTCAGCAAAATAAGATTTCACCGGTGAAAAATATGTTCTTAAGGTTTCGATTAGATTACAAATGTTTCCACTTCAGGCAAGTTTGGTACGCTAAGGTTACGTAATAGAATATAACACTTTTCATTAATTGTGTTTAAAAGAATAGCTTTCTTTTTCTCTTCTTCTGTTATGTTATTAGCAATGAAAAACTGATTAAGTCTTTCTCTAAAAACAGAAAAGTTTGATGTTTTTGGGTCAAACGAATTTAGATTTCCCAAAAATCCGGTAGCCATTTATATGAATTACCGATTACCCGTTCCAACTGCGATCTAATCGTTTTATTCACTCAAATCACCGAATCACTTCACTCACTGTGTGGGATTTAACTTAGCCTCGTCGCCATTGTTTTATTTGTTACTATTTTTTGAAATAACACACAGCCATAGTTTAAACAAAATCAATCTTTATTTATTCCGGTTCATACTCAAGTAAAAATCTTTTCCTACCGCGAAGGATGCGTGCACATTCCCCGCCGTCGACAGTACCCACAAAAACATTCAATTGTGTATGTACAGTATTGGAATTAACAAAAGGCTTATTTCTGATTTTAACCAAATACACAACAAATACCTTCAACATCCGATAAGTATTATCGATATAACTTAACATGTCTTATTTTACATTATGTCCCTATAATTGTGTGTATTTTATTTGTTTAACCTGTATTACTGTTTCTATAACTTGTATTTTTTCTATTTAATCTGTGACCTTCCTACGGCTTTAATTTTAAATTTGGAACTTTCTTCTGAATTAGATACATTTGTGTGTTTATACATGTTGACATCAATAAATATCAGGCACGGCTCGTCCATAAGGTCATGTCGTCAATGACCCACCTAAATTTATTTCCATTGAACTACCTAATAATTTATTTTTTAAAACCAAAAAATAATATTATCTTTTCTTTCAAAAAAGTGCAAGTTTCATGCGAACCCCCCAAGAAAGAATCAAGCCAAGCTTGCTCCGGACTCGCCGTATTTTAAATTGACCCCATAGGTGTATATGGATATAAAATACATTAAAGCTAAGAGAGAAACAAAATACCCGCATTAGGAAGTTAAAAAGGGACAAAATTTGTCGACGGCCCACCAATAATATCGCTTTCGGGGCGCGCGTGGCCGTCAACGTCACCACGACGGTTGTCGCAAATTCTGGCTCTCTAATTTAAATCTGACCAATTTATTATTAGAACAATATTCGCCATACATTTAGACATTTAATATAAGCTTATCTAATTTTATTGTAAGATATTTAGGTAATTACTAATAATCATAATAATTGTAACTGTGCCTTTAAACATTAAAACCCACAGTAATTACGAATTTGACAATAGTTGGCAACGCAGCATCCGACCCCTCTAGCGTTCTAGGTCTAGGTTGTGTTTCTGCTTTCTTGTCGATATGTCAAAATTCGGCACGTACATAACCACAGAATATAGATTTGATTTGAATTTTTATGTTGATTTGTTCCCAAACTTTAGTTTAAAGATGTGCCAAAAATACTATTTAGTTTTGCTTTGGTGTTTTGTGTTATTTGTAACATATTTATATTTGTGTTTGTGGTAGTACTGTTCTGTTAGAAAGTCGTTAATCCACAAGAAGTGTTGAGGATGAGAATCTAAAATGTTACATGTGGGAAATATAAATTGGATTTCTGTAAACCGTCTAACTTGAGAGGTCATTAAAAGAAAACATCCAGGTACCTACATTTCTATTATGCAATAACTAGTGTTTCTATAGTAAATAATTTATGTTCCAGATAAGCTGGATATAATTGCACCATTAACTAGAAATCCATTTGGTTCTGGTAATTATTCGTGTAGAAAATGTAATAAATGCTTTGTAACTTTTGGTAATCTAAGGTTTCATGTTAAACAAAAAGATTCCGGTGAGTGAACCCTACATAAAATTCAATATCGAGTTCAATAATCACAAGTAAACAAATAGCTTCGTGCCATTAAAAATTAATTTTTGTGTAAAAATTTAAAAAAAATAGGTCTTGGTGAATCCTTAGCGATGATTATAACATATTTTTGGTGTTCTGTGTCGTCTGTCTACGTGTAAAAATCCCTGCTGTGCTACGTTCCAAATATTTATTTTTTCGACTATTTTCTTCAGAAAACTGGATCATTCATCGATTTTTTTTAAGTGCTCCAAAGAAGGTAATCTTTCCTTTGCCTATTCGAAAATTTGTTAATTCCGTCATAGCTTAAGCGCACAAGACCCATTGTGTTAATAATGGCTTTAACGGTGCAAGAAACTGTTTGCATGTAAGTTAAAAAAAAGTATGTTTTTTGCGGTGTTTATATGTAGGTAAATAATCTCTTGGCAGAACTTGACACATTATTAAAAAACCTTCCTTAATTAAAAACGGGTATTTTGCTGTGAGGTACGTTGATATCACTAGTTGCCCACAAAATTTGCACCACCTGTAAAAAAACTCACGGGCCGCGCCTGATAAATAAATAAAAATGAAAGCTCGTTGTGTGCAAATGTTGTCTAAAGGTTCAGTGGCTCGGTAATCGACCTGTCACAAGCCTTAGTTGGTTCCTGTTAAATTCCGTAGTAAATGCCTTGTTCGGTAAATATGGCAATGATTTGCTTGTCTTTGCCCCGAAATGCGGTTCCAGTAGGACTGATGGTGTTGTTCAGTGCTGGGATTCCCTTTCACTCGATACGACAGCTATCGTAACGCTTTCGATACTCGATAGTCAAAGCGATATCGACCAATTCGATATTCTCATTCGATGTCGTTTATGCCATCGCTTTCTTCGATATCGGAAACCATAGTATTCGTAACACGCATGCGTAGTGAATTATAACCTAAGATTATTTTGTTGCAAAAATGCAAAATTTATTTGATTTTCTTCTATGATTGTGTGGCGTGTGGTCCTGATTGTATTCATTTATTGCCTGCTTGTTTTCATCTAAAAAATGCTTCCAATTGTCGATATTGTTTTGAGAAGAAATCTTGAATCCAACATCAATTACAAAACTAAGATACAAAAAGCTATTAAAAATAAATAACAAAATTGTTCGTAACATTAAACTTATATTATCAACTAGAAGGTTTGTTAACAACTTAAGGTGAAAATAATACTCGCCAATTTTTAAAATGTACCTTCCAAGTCATCTCAAGATTTCTTAAAGCTATGATTTAACTTGTGTCGTTTTAAAATCGACTAAACCAATCAGAAACGTCTGGATAAACTAAAAAACATCCTTGTTTTAAGCATCGAATTTTAAATTAGAACTTTAGCCAAAAGAAAAGAACATCTAGGCAGGCCGTATTATCTCTTACTTTGCCTCACGAATTACATTGGGTCAACAATGATGCTGACCGCCGAAAACAGTCCTGGATTCAGGTCTGTTTGTTTAAAAGGTTGAGTAAATTTTCTCAAACTTTACTAGGTAAATATTGAATTATTATCCTGAGCCCTGCTGCACCTTTATTCACGTTCAAGACAATATTTTCGTATTGTTAGTGGTTTAGATATGGATTAAAAATTTCTTTTGATGTGTATTGCATAGTAAAAGCAAGACTGTGTATTAATCGTACAGGTACCACAAATAATCTTAAAATAAAAAAATTAATATATCCTTTTCTACTCATACTTGTAAAGTATTTCTGGATAGCGTGATAAGGAAAGGTTAAATTTTCTAACAATTTTCTTATTTACCATCCCACTTCTTAAAAAAGAACACAAAAGTTAAGTTTTAAAAATTATTAAGTAGAAAAAATATAAGTAGTTTCTAGTTTGACACGCTAAATAAATCTGAATAATTAAACAACTTCAGCTCTGCCACCTCTACTGATTTATCAGTAGATCTACCGGTTTTTGAATGTAACTACCGATTTACCGATTCTAGTTAAATTTTTTACAATTTTTTCTCAGAGTTTATCAGGATAGTATCATGCTCAATTAAAATAAGGTATTCTAATTATAAGGAATTAGCTTTTAAGCTAAAAACAAATGATTGGGTTTGATTGTAATTTGTTGAATACATCAAATCTCCACGGAGTCCACGGCGACATTTAACAACAGCGCACATCAAAATCGTAACTTGCACCATAAGAAAATATATTAGAGTTCTCCACAACATGATTTTTGTAATAATTCCCCAACACGACTCTGGGGATTGATAAAATGAATAGGTTTTTTATCTGTGCATTTTGGTTTGGTATATGGTATTTTCTCATATAAGACGGGGGTTTTGATTTTAATATTGTGTGTTATATTTAAAAATACATTTTTTTTATCTACTGACAGCCCACGAAGATGAAGTCTAAGTACTATGTACCGTGGGTGTACTGGGGAATCGACTCACACATCCAGAGCTGGAAACATCCGTTGGGATTTCACCAGCCCTTTTAAGAGGATGTGTGGGGTGGTACCACCTCGGTCGAGGAAGAATTGCTATACCACCTTCCAACAGTTAACAATCACAAAATGTCCGTGGTCGAAGCGGGATTCGAACCCGCGCCTCTCGGTTGCGAAACTCGGCCACCGGAGACCCATTATTTAATGGTTGTGTTAAATTCAAAACGCAATGCAATTTTAACTTGTTTTATTTATCAGTAGAGCTCAAAAACACGCTTCCCGATCATAGGCGTCGGAAACGTAAATACGCAACTGCATGTAAGTAAGGAAACTGCTTACCCAGTATCTAGGATTCAGTGATGTCAGTTCTAGGGAATTTTCCCTAGATCTAGGTATTTTTTAGTCTTTCAGGCACAATGGGAATTTTTGCGCTTGTCTAAGGATTTTTCTTGGCAGAAAGAATTTTCGAGTAATAAATAGTTGTATTATTTTTATTATATTATTTTATTATTAATTACAAGAACAAAACTCGGCATAATCGAGCGAGTGATGTGAGCGACATACAAAAATAATCATATAAACAATAAATTGTAATTATTTTTAATTTCAAATAAAATGGGTATTTCATTTCTAAAAACTAGTTTTTTATAACCCTTGATTTAGGTTTCTCTCTTTGTCAGATATCTGATGTGTCAATAGCCTCAGAATCAGAATCTCAGTATAAGTTTTGAAGTTTGAGGTTATGATGAATTTAATTTACGATGTTACGATTTTTTACGTTTATGAAAAATAACTTGAGATTTTGCGTGAAACAAAAGTTGAAAGTCAATATTAAAGATTTTAATTTATTAATACGGCATCTCCTTATTCCCCAAATTGGGGAATTCTGACGAGAGTTGGGGAAAAAATCTAGATAATTCTAGGGAAAATTTGCAAACACTGTCTAGGGATTTCTCTTCCCACCCACCTGACATCACTGCTAGGGTTATACATCTGAATGTGCACGGCTAAACACTGGCAGCATAGCGCGTGTTTCCACAGTCGTTTCTTTGAGTGAAAAAATGTGTTTATATATGGAAAACGACCGTTCGACATATAACGATATAATATTTGCATACTTAAAATGGTCCTAGAAACACTGATCTGTAAAAACACTAGTGTTAAAAATTTGTCTTAGTCTAGCCAAATCTGGATTTTTTTTGTAAAACACTTAAATTTTTCTCTAATAAAGACATGCTTTTCGTCATTTAAAGTTTATAGTACTGCTTGTACGTTATTTAATATCTGTAGTGATTTGACTAACGACAAAGAGAATTTTTGTAATGCTGTGATGGCGGTGGTTATTTCTTGGTAGTTATTAAAAGTACTTTGTAGATCAATTTCCACTGGAGGATCTTGAAATTTATAATAAACCGCAGCTTCCAACCATGTTTCCCATCTGGTAAGAACAGGCTCTGGAGGTTCTGGAATATTCGGCCATTTGTCATGGAATTGGCGAATCCGTTTGGGGGATTTTAGAAATATGGCTTTTGTATGCCCTATAAGTGCATCCACACCTGGGTAACAGAAGCGAATCGTTTCTGCTACAAGATGTAACGCATGTAAGATACACGTAACATGTAGTACATGAGGGCAAACTCGTTTCAGTAAATGCACGAAGCATAGATGATCCCCCATCAGTAACAAATATTGGCAGTTGGTTCGCTGAATTGCTATTTAAAATTTTTATAGGGTGCTTAACACCAAAGCTTTTATGGCATCG
Organism: Philopedon plagiatum; assembly: GCA_963971165.1. NCBI lineage: Eukaryota > Metazoa > Arthropoda > Insecta > Coleoptera > Curculionidae > Philopedon > Philopedon plagiatum. The sequence continues at coordinate 28,636,360 of OZ020198.1, read as the reverse complement.
CCAGTACAGTGTGAAGTCTTTTACTGGCTAGTAAATAGGGAACTGAAGGTTTACGTGGATCTAATGTTCGAACTACAATATTTATCACTGAGTTCTTCTTTAAATCTGTTGATTCATCTGTAGTTAGCCACACTTTTTTACCCTTCACTTCACGCCGAATTTAAGTCTCAATTTTTTCGCGCACACTTGGTAAATAATTGCGGAACGTTTGGTCGGACGCCAGTGTCTAATCGGGATTATAGTTTTCCCACAACGTACAAAGCGGTCGTTTCGCGAGAGTATAAAATCGTATATTACAAGCACACATCATAAATATTAAATCTACTACAAACTCAATATAGGGTTTGCAGCCGGTTTTTTTTACATTTATACGTTGCAATATTAACATGTCGTTCGCAGTGAGATCTTTTCCAACATAATAACTCCTTATTACACACTAAACACCACAGATGAGTCCCATCATATTTTAGGTCCGGAAATGAAAAAATAAACCTCCGAACATTAGACCCTAGCAAATTGTGTTTACGCACTTGTGCTTTACTCATACTCGCGCCCCAACGTCGTCCTCACAATAAATATCGCGGCGTACTACAACGTTACCGGCGCTCCTCTCCGCTCGACGTTCATGGTTGAGTACGAAGTTTTGGGAGCTCTATTTATCAGTTTTACTCAAAACGGTATACATGGATTTTAGCGAACGACCAATTGGCGACTCAAATTTAAAACGTGGCGTCCTTTTCAGGCAATTTGCTAACTGCTATAACGGGGAATGTTTTCGTTTTGATTTTGTCTTAATTATAATGTTCTTTGCCATCTTTGTCAATTTTGTCGTCAAGTGAACCCTTCTTCCCAGTTAAAAATCAGCTGATTGCAGCTGGTTGCTTCAGTCGCCAATCGCTTATCTATCGAGTATTGAGAGAAAACTACCGATACCAGTCGGTAAAGTGTGGCAGCACTGAACAACTTAAAGTAATTTTATATATTTTAATAAAATTACCAAAATAGAAAATGTTAATCATGCTAGAACCAGTTATGTGAAAAACACAAAAGTGTATGTCATGGTTTTCCTGGTAATGTTAATGAATGTTTAATGTCAGTATTTGATTAATTAAAGCAAATAACCTAACATTCTTTTTTTATTTTCAGAAGATAAACATATTCTAATTTACACACTGCAGTGTAATCTTTTAACACTGTCATTAATGGATGTAGCTACATTTTTTAAGTAAATGTCAGGGTATTTCGGGAAGCTGTTAACAGAATTAAGTGTAAACTTTACAGTCAAAATAAAGAAGAAAAATTCTATACACAGTCGTCTAAAATGAATTTGAAGTGGTGATTCAGGGTGTTTAAAATGATTTATAAAAACTGGTTTTACAAAATATCAGAAAACTGTCCAGATTAAATCTCTGATAATTAGGTCGATTATGTGGTAAATTGACTTGCATAGTTTGTTAGGATTATGCAAGTTCAGTGATATAGTTACAGGTTATTATTTTAACGCAATTTTTGCCACAAGTAAATCTATTGCTGTCAAGGACAATCAAGTGGTTTCAAATAAATTGCTAGAGGACATAAAAAATAAGCCTAATAATATTTTCCAATTTTGTTAAAAGCTATCCAGTTTGAGGTAATTAAAAAGTAAATTTTTTGCAGCCAACAGTTTTATACTTTTGTAAAAGTGGATGGGTTAAAAAATGGAAAGAATATTTTAGTACATATTTTTTAATGTTCAAACCAGAACAACCCTGAGCAAACCCAAGTCAATACTGAAACTGCTTTGAAGACAACTCAAAGTGTAATCCTCTGCCTCTGAAGTCGGTATCGTGAGACTGGTAGTGTAAAGGAAATACATTCTGGTCTGTCCTTCGAATGGACCGACCAGAAGGAATAACAGTGTAACTGTATCAGAACTGAGTAATAATTTGCACATGGTTTATAATGTGCGTGTTATAGTTAGTTACATTAGAAATATCCTGAAACCTGTTTCTGTTCCCCTATTGAGCATGCTTGGGACATGCTTTAGAGACGTGTTTTTCGGAACAAAAACCATTTTTAGCGCCAAAATCAGTTCTTTCAAGCACCTCACCAGTCCTCAAATGAAATTCCTCAACAAGATTTAAGCAACCTGATTTTTAGTATGAAAAGACGTTTAAAGTACTTTTAGAGCAATATTATTTTAAGTTTTGCTTAAGTGTAATGACATATTAGTGTAATGACATTTTAGGCGGTAAACCGCAAAACGCCAAAAGCAGCGGAAACAAAAACCGCTTTTTTGTTTGATGACATACTGCAGAATCCCTCGGCGGCGCGGCAGGGAGATGGGACCCGCAGTGGCACTCTGTAAGAAAAATAGCGATAGCGACCTGCGTCTCTTTGCAAATTCTTACTGTGTATCACCGTTCGGTATGTTTCGAAGAGACACCGGTCGCTATCGCTATTTTTCTTACAGAGTGCCACTGCTGGGCGGTCACATTCTCCGTTTGCCGGCGTTTGTCATCAGTTCTGTTTTAGCTTTTTAGCATGGAGGTCGCACATTATGTTAATATAGTAGCTGTTTGTGCTGCTGAAGCTGAAGGCCTGTTGGAAGAACCACGAATTCGCAGATATGCAGTGCATCCGTATAACAAGCTACGTTCGAGGAGTGCCCCAAAGTTTTGGAAAATATTAGAAAGCACCCCGATATTTTTTAAGTACTATCGCATGTCAATTGCATCATTCGATGAACTACTTTAAACTCTACGTCCTCTTATTACGAAACAGGAGACTTCTTTCAAAAGACAATTAGCGCGGAAGAAAGGTTGACCGTCACACTCAGGTAACCTACCATATATGTAATTCATACTTATACAAATAATGCAGCGTCCTTGTCAAACTCACGACAGACACTGAACTGCAAGTCGCAATCCGCAGCGGTTCAGTAGACAATATGTCATTAGGATTAGCCGTTAGTTTGTGTATGTTTCCCTCGCCCAAACCGCAAAACGCAAATCGCTTTCCCGCCGACTCGACGCGGGCTAAATTTTGCCGCCGATCGCAGCGGCAGGCGGGAACGTAATATCACGGTAGAATTATTAGACGGTAGCGACACTCGCCACTTATTCCTATTTTTGCCGCCTCTTCACTAAACTAGTTTTCTCCGGTTGCTGGCAACTCGTGGCGTCTTTACGGAGACAGTCAGAAAATTAGTCTGATTGAATACAGTCGAGATCGCGATGGTGTGTTATTGCCACGTAGAAAATTGTATGAATAAAGAAGGCGAGGGAGTGTCCTTTTTTAGATGTCCCAAAGACCCTGTCAGGTAAGATTGATTTTATATTTGTTCAGTGTTCTGTATATTATATAAGAGTTTTCATTTTCATTTACTTATTATATTTTATTTTACTTAAGCTAAGAAGGCGACTTGTCAACTGTAAATGTATTTTTTTTTCTTAGCTGATTGCGCATACCTCGGGATTAAATAAATTTTGGAAATATATACAGATTGATACATAGAATTAAAATTTAAAGTAGGTATTTCAGTCGTGTCTCGTCAATTTTTAGTATATATGAGCATAATGGCAGTATCTTAAAACTATTTGTGCTAAAGAAACGAAATTTAGAGAATGGGATTTATAGAAATAATGTATAAGAATACGTATTTGATATACATATTCTGCTTACAACAAGGCGAAAACGGAGGTATTAAAATAACTGGATACAGATATTTGCTATTTTATTTCTACAACACCTGAAAATAAGCGTGAGTGTGTGCATATATTTATATTTTCATTTTGGTTTAACCAAAATCTGGCAAGATTTTATTTTGATATCCTTGTATGTCCCTGTGTATTTTCCCTCAATAAATAAATAATAATAAATAAAGGATTGTGGCAAAGGGGGCTACCACTGATCCTTCAAGAATACAGAGGTCTCCAAGATATCGTCAAGACTTCCTACTAATAACCTGAAGTATCCATGAGATGTCCTTGGGAAATGTATGAACGAGAATATCCATGGATATCTCGCAGTGGTTTAGTCCTCGTTTCAAGCCCTCGGAATAAGTGTCTAATAAAGCCATTAACACTAATGAATCGAAATACTAAAGAGTTACGTACCGCCTTTTAAATTTGTATGTATCAAATAACCGACCAAATATTTTTTCGACTAATACTTATCGAACGTCCCCGTAATACGCTGCCCGGAGAACGCAGTGTGCATCGGCGTTTTGCTTTGATGCAGAAACTTCAAACGATTTTTGCTGAGTGTCGCTACTCCCCCATTTCTCTACTCTGGTAATATGTCTTTGGGCATTGAGATTAACACTGCTGGCGGTTTTCAAGCACGCCGCTAGTTTTCGCGTTTTTGCGGTTTCCCGCCTAATATGTCATTACACTTAGTGTAATGACATATTAGGCGGAAAACCGCAAAAACGCTAAAACTAGCGGCGCGCTTGAAAACCGCCAGCAGTGTAATCCCAATGCCCAAAGACATATTACGTTCCCGCCTGCCGCTGCAATCGGCGGCCAAATTTAGCCCGCGTCGAGTCGGCGGAAAAGCGATTTGCGGTTTGGGCGAGGGGAACATACACAAACTAACGGCTGATGACATATTGTCTACTGAACCGCTGCGGTTTGCGACTTGCAGTTCAGTATCTGTCGTGATTTTGACCAAGGACGCTGCATTATTTGTACAAGTATGAATTACATATGGTAGGTTACCTGAGTGTGACGGTCAGCCTTTCTTCTGCGCTAATTGGCATTTTGAAAGAATTCTCCCGTTTCGGGATAAGAGGAAGTAGAGTTTAAAGTAGTTCATCGAATGATGCAATTGACATGCGATAGTACTTAAAAAATTTATCGGGGTGCTTTCTAATATCTTCCAAAAATTTGGGGCATCCTCGAACGTAGCTTGTTATACGGGTGCACTGCATATCTGCGAATTCGTGGTTCTTCCAACAGGCCTTCAGCTTCAGCACAAACAGCTACTATATTAACAAAATGTGCGAAATGTGTAAAACAGAACTGATGACAAACGGAGAATGTGACCCTCCTGGTCCCATCTCCCTGCCGCGCCGCCGAGCGATTCTGCAGTATGTCATCAAACAAAAAAGCGGTTTTTGTTTCCGCTGATTTTGGCGTTTTGCGGTTTCCCGCCTAATATGTCATTACACTAACTCAATACAATTCTATTTTATTCTCCCATTTTTTGCCACAAAATACCAAGATACAAGTACTTAAAAAAACTTCAATATCCCTAGATTTTGAGCATGCGTGTATTTTTGAATATGTGTATACATAAATAGTCTTTTAATTGGTGCTGTAGAATCTTTCCCTACACGGCGTAAATAAATACCAATCTGACATCAATAAATCATATATATTTTGTTTATTATTTATTCGTAAAATTAGCATTGTAAATCAAGCCAAGATTTCTCTGCGGCTACAATTTAGCTTTTCTCCTATCCGGAATAACCTCTGCAAATTATGATCGCTTGAATAAACTACAGGACCCCCTTCTGGTTTAAACATTGATTTTAAAATGCAGCTTTAAGTTAACGGAAAGCATCCAAGTAACCCACCAATTTATTGATACCAGACTTAAAAGATTGCAAAGTAGGAGTTGAAAGAAAAACCTCTGCAGACAAGATGTTCCACATTCTGAATACTCTAGAAGGAGCAGGAAAACTAGGATATTCTAAACTGCTGCAGCACAATAATTTTAACACTGTTACAAAAATCCGAACAGCATTTTAAAAAGTTCGTTGTTGGTAAACTAATTTTCAATATTATCTGTAACAAATTTTAATTTCGAACAAGCAACATTAAATGCTTCTGCTAAAATAAATAATAAATTTATTAGTTTGTTAGGGATACATTATCCCAATAGGATTACCTATTTATCTTTTAATTGACCTTTTAAATCAACTTAAAACTCTCTCTGGCGAAAATTTGACTTCACTTCCATTCAGATTAACCCTAACAAATCTGTAACACCTAGATAAACATAGCAGTAAAGCACAAAATTTAAAATAGGGACTTGGTAAAATATTAAGGGAATCTGTATTATCTCAATGAACACTAATGCTGACCGTTGGAAACATTCTTGAGAATAGGTCTGTTTACTTATGAAGTATGGTGTAAACTTGTGTCTACAAAACTTTGTCTGGAGCCCTTCGGCATTTCAGTTGAACTTTAGTTTATTACAAAACGTTTTATATACAGAAAGTACATGTAACGTTGTCTGTGTGAGATAGGACTAAGTTAGTTTGGTATATCTACTAGATTACTTTGTGAACTACTTTACGATAGGATATATTCTGTCTTTGACTTATTTGTTCCGAAATTTGACTTGTCCAATCGTCGCGTGTACCCACCGTGATTCACTTTTGATATTAAGGTTGGCATTTATGCTACGCTATGAATCAAAACACGTCGTGGCTGCGCAGATGACGTTACTTCGAGGGAACATCAAAGTGACTAGGCCGCTTGATTAATGCAAAATCCCTCGCAGTGACGTCAAAATGGGAGGATCCTGGCCAGTCAATCGACGCATCGGCATACCGTTGTACTCGCGTCTACAGGGACCCCATAATTTCGGCTGTTTGGCTTCTTGACGTTTGAGCCGATTAATTTTTTGCTCGGAACCTTTAAAAAGTACCAAAAAAGATCCTGAGCAACCCTAGAACTGAGCAAACCTGTCCGAGAACGTATTTCTCAACTCCATGGCCACAAGAAGACATTATATTATTTCTCAAACAAAAGTTAGTTTGGTATATCTACTAGATTACTTTGTGAACTACTTTACGATAGGATATATTCTGTCTTTGACTTATTTGTTCCGAAATTTGACTTGTCCAATCGTCGCGTGTACCCACCGTGATTCACTTTTGATATTAAGGTTGGCATTTTTCATGCTTATAGAAATATGATCATCGTTTTCAGAACGTCCTGGAAAAACTACATAAAGCTGAGTCAAGATCGGGTTTGTTTTTGTGTTAAAATATTACAAAAGAATTTAATCATTTTATTATAGTTTTTTTAAAATAACTTTTAAATATATGTACAGGGTGAATCAACGATTGCGCGGAGTAATTTTATGCGTTGAAGATAAGATTTGTCGACAATAAGCTTTTGTGTGAAGGCATGGTTCGATTTCCTGCACATTTTAAAAATATTGTGAATTATACAGAGTGCTTTCAAAAATAGGGTGTCACAAATTTAGAGTTTTTTAAATGGGACACCCTGTATTTGCATGGATTTTTGAATTCTACGTATAATTTCATAACTTTTTACTAAGTTTAAAATACGAAAAAGTCATAGTTTTGAAGATAATTCGACTTATAATGAAAATTTAGCATTTGCAAGCATCTCTGTGAAAATACTACTTAAATTTTGACTCCAAGCGATTTATAATTTGTATTCTCTGAGTACATTAAATCAAAAAAGCATATCTACTATGAAATATTTGACGACTCATTTACAGGGTGCTTAGGTAGGGCCAAAATCAGAAATCTTCTAATTAAAAAATGTCACTTTTATCAAATGGAACACCCTATATATTTTTGTGCTTATAGCTCGTCAAAAACCCTTCACAGTTTGCAAAGAATGTCCTATCCATATCTCTAATAGTTTTAAAAATATTTTGATTTTGATATTTTTCGGAGTTTTCTGTTCTCGTTATGGCATCTTTTGTCAATGGATCTCAGTAGCCATGGAAAACAAATGAAAATAATGTGAGTGGATGACATTAAGAATAGATCGGTTTTAAAGTTTTTACTGTAAAGTTTAATGTCCCGTTATATACATATACTCAAAATGAATGTTTCCAAAAATGAATTAAGTAATCGATATGATTTATGCTTTGGGCGAGGCAGATAAAAATTGTCTTTTTGCCGAAAGATTATATAGGATGAAATAGCCTGAGCGCCGAACACCGAGTACTCGGGGTTTTCAAAATTTGATGGAACGTTTTGATTCAACCGGGAGTGTGGAACATTCAAAACGTGAAGTTGTCAATAGAATGGCTACCATTGGTGAGAAAAAACTCCAAATAATGTTATAAGTTCAGGAGAATCCCCAAGTTAGTGGCGTAAATCAGCTTTTATCTTTTAACAAGGCAGGACATGGAGAATAGGATTAGGGATATCCATACATGTCAAACAATAACACCAGGCATATTATCCAATGTCCGGGAAAAATAATTATACTAGAAGAATTGACATACTGTGTATTGAACAAGAAGGACATCTATTGGAACACTTATTAAGAAGAAACTGATTATTTTTGGGAGGTTACAATTACAAAAATAAAGTGTTCATTACGTTTTCGTGTAAATGTAAAGATATCTATGCTTGTTTTTAGTTAGTTTTGCCTACATATGTTTACTTTTACCGCGAAGGGAAGTACCCATTATCTATTGTATTCAAAATTGAACCCCTAAGGGGGTGAAAAAGAGGTTCAAACTTTGCATGAAGAAAACATATTAGGTTGTCCGATTAATTAACTCGAAACTTCATGAAAGTACTCTAAAAATAAATATCTAAACACGTGTTTTACAGTTTTTAATAAATCAACCCCTAAGGGGGTGAAATGGGGGTTTGAACCTTGTAATGGTGTAAAATTGTTATACCGCGGACGAAGTCGTGAATGCAAGCTAGTCTCTATATAAAAGAGAAGAGTGATTGACTGACTAACTGACTGACTGATTGACTGACGTATCAACGCACAGCCCACACCGATGGGTCTAGAAACTTGAAATTGTGCACAGAGGTTTCGCGTATAACGTAGGCGTGCACTAAGGAAGGGGTTTTTAAAATTTAATCCCTAAGGGAGTAAAACAAGGGTTCACACTTTGTATGGAGAAACAATATTAGATGGTCCTTTTAACTGAAAACTTAATAGAGGAACTCTAAAAAATAAATGTTTAAACACGCGTTTTACAGTTTTTATTAAATCAACCCCTAAGGGGGTGAAATGGGGGTTCAAAGTTTATAATGGAGTAAAATTGATATACCGCCGACGAAGTGGCGGGCGAAAGCTAGTCTCTCTATATATAAAAAAAAACTGACTGACTGGCTGACTGACATATCAACGCACAGCCCACACCGCGGAGTCTAGAAACTTGAAATTTTGAAGTTTCTTATAAAATGCTCTTGAATCTCTTCAAAATTTAAAAATGATTTAGAAAACCTAAGATCTCTCTCTTTAAAACATTCTTTGTATCTAAACCCAAAAAAATGTTGCTTAATATTATTCGGTCCAAACAATGACGTCAGTTTTTTAAAGGATCAAGTCAATACAAAAACAGATATTCAGGGGCGAATGGGCTCAGGCGAAACGAATCCCGGTGGGCCGGAGTCAAATGGGCCGGACAGATGGGCCTGGCAGACGCCGTCCATACGGAAATACGCTATCCCTAAATAAAAAAGATGCGGAAAAAACATGGATGTTTGCAGAGATATTGCTTTTCTCAGTCCGCACCATTTTCAAAAAATTAAAGGTTCAGGAGTACCAACAAATTCATTAAAAGTCCCTTCTGAGAAATTGTTGCCATTTAATTTCCAAGCAACGCCAGATACGCTCGTTGAAGAATTATACAGTTTTACCTGCAACTGGGATAACTTTAAACCCACAATTAGTGATTTTTTAATATAAATTTCTTAAAAGATGAAGCGGAAGACGAAGACCAAGACAAGGAAGAGGGAAAACACAGAAGCGTGCAAACGACTTCAACGCCATCAAAACCAAAACAAAAATGCAGTAGCTGCAAAAATTGTGTGGTATGCTGTTACTTGACCATAATGAATTATAATATGTATCAACGCGCATTTCAGACATTAGTAACAGCTTACCAATATTTACTAACGCTTCCTATATAGCATGTGAAAGATCGTTTTCAATTTCAAAATATATAAAAAATCGTTTAAGGAATTCTTTAAAAGACGAAAGGCTGGAATCGTTTATGCTTATGAACAGCGAAAAAAGTTTTCTGATAAAAATAAATAATGAAGAAATTATAAGTAAATTGGCTGCAACCAGCCAATTACTTTCCATTATTCAAAATTATTTCAAAATAAATTACGTTCGTAAAATATGTATTTTTGAGCAATATAAGTATTTTTTTATAAGAAAGATTAGTACGCAAAAATTGAGAATCAATTCTCTAACCACCTGAAAATTCCTTATACAATAAGGATTTCAACAAATAATGGTAAAACAGCTATTCTCCGGGCCATATGCCCCTCCGAGCGCTGAATTACATACCAAAATTTGCCGTATTTTCTTCTAACACAGTTAGATAAGAAAATACTATGTTCCGAATGCAAGAAACTACCAGGAAGAAGGAAGCTTTTTCTTTAGTTAGAATGTCGTCACCTGCAGACCGGTTTCGAACTCGTTGGTCCTCATCAGTTCAGGATAGACGAACATAGCAACCTTCCGAAAAAGTAATTTCTTAAAGCTACAATGTCGTACTGCATAGGTAGTGAGACACAGGTAGCGCCATCCATTAGCAGTTTCAAGCAGTCGGAGTAGAGTTTACCGTAAGGTAAAATTTTTAAAAATATGAATGAAGTCTACTTGTCAGAAGTACATATAAATATGCAAAAATTGAGAATCAATTCTCTAACCACCTGAAAATTCCTTATACAATAAGGATTTCAGAAAATAATGGTGAAACAGCTATTCTCCGGGCTTATGCCCCTCCGAGCGCTGAATTACATACCAAAATTTGCCGTATCTTCTTATAACACACTTAGATAAGAAAATACTAATGTTTCGAGTGCAAGAAACTACCGGAAGAAGGAAGTTTTTTCTTTAGTTAGAATGTCATCACCTGCAGACCGGTTTCGGACTCGTTGGTTCTCATCAGTACAGGATAGACCACGATACACTTACAACGGTATGCTACGCTATGAATCAAAACACGTCGTGGCTGCGCAAATGACGTTACTTCGAGGGAACATCAAAGTGACTAGGCCGCTTGATTAATGCAAAATCCCTCGCAGTGACGTCAAAATGGGAGGATCCTGGTCAGTCAATCGACGCATCGGCATACCGTTGTTAGTGTATCGTGGGATAGACATGCCAACCTTCCGAAAAAGTAATTCCTTAAAACTACAATGTCGTACTGCAGAAGTAGTGAGACACAGGCAGCGCCATCCATTAGCAGTTTCAAGCAGTCGGAGTAGAGTTTATAGTAGGGTAAAATTTTTAAAAATATGAATTGTCTACTTGTCAGGGGTACATATAAATACGTAACAAATGAGAATCAATTCTCTAACCACCTGAAAATTCCTTATACAATAAAGATTTCGGCAAATTTTGGTATGTAATTCAGCGCTCGGAGGGGCATATAGCCCGGCGAATAGCTGTTTTACCATTATTTGTTGAAATCCTTATTGTATAAGGAATTTTCAGGTGGTTAGAGAATTGATTCTCAATTTTTGCATATTTATATGTACCCCTGAAAAGTAGACTTCATTCATATTTTTAGAAAGATTAGTTTTATACCCTATTTTTTTAACATTTTTTTGCAAAGGGCAGCAAAATTTTTTTTATTTTTATCACCCAAAAAAGGTTTCGCTATTCTTGTATGCAGCGCTATTTAGCTCAGGGGGCACTTGAGCAAAAACCGTCCCGGGCCACTTCAAAGTTGCCCATCCGCCCCTGCAGATAATACTACACTAGAAATAAAAAATAATGTACGTAATCTTCGACTTGTGTTTGACGGTTCACTGAGGTTTGAACAACATATTTCAAGTTATATTCATATATATTAGGTTAAAGCTACTTTACTCTAGTCGTCATGATTTGTCAGTGAAGCTTAAGAAGCTGTTGTGTGATTCCCTTGTTCTCTCCTTATTCAATCATGCAGATGTTGTATGTATGTTTGTATAGTAATTGTTCAACTCAAAAAATAAAATAGAAAAAGGGCAAAATTCATGCCTTCGTCTAATATAAGGAATTAAAAAGTTTGAAAGAATTTCTCACAAGCTATTGGAGCCAAAATGGTTGAATATGGAGGGTAGGCGACGCGACGGGCCCACTTAGCTTGTTTTTAACATAGAATTATTACCTATAAAACACTTGCTTACTTGCCAAATAGAATTGTGTTTCGCTCTCATATGCATAACATAAACAACCGTTATAAAGGTCTGCTAACACCACTTATGCATAAAACCACATTTTTTGATAGAAGTTTCTCATATAACGTAGTTAGCCTGTATAATTGTCTTCCTGAATACCTAAAATCGATGTTCCCGTCGAAATTTAATCGTCTTATTTTTGAGTATTACCTGAAAAGACAAGACAATCTAAGGTAAACAATTATTTTTTAAACCAAATTTTTAGAATATTGGGTTGTTAATAATCTAGTAAATATAAATATTTACCTATATACTAAACTTTATTAACTAACCACTATGTTGCGCCAAAAAAATTTTTTTATTGCATATCCTATTACGGTTAAGTAGAGCAGGATAGATAACCCCTATGGGGTAGTCTATTCCTGAACTTCGCCTTTTTTACATTGGAAAAAATATTCTTTTTAAAGTACACTAATTTATATATTGTAAAGTAGGACAATGTAAAAAAATGAAGACATTATTATTATTACTATTATTATTATTATTATTATTATTATTATTATTATTATTATTATTATTATTATTATTATTATATAACGTAGGCATCTATTAAGGAATGGGTGATCAAAATTTGTTATGGAGTAAATATGGTATACGGGTCTATTACCTTGAAACTACATGAAAGTATACCACGCTACCACGCGGACGAAGTCGCGGGCGGAAGTTAGTTTATCATAAAAATATTTTTTGTTTAGCGCTGTTCTGAGTGGAACTATTTTGAGTAGCGTTGTTTTAAATGATGTTATTTTGACTAGCGTTATTTTGATGGGCGCTATTTTATTCAGTGGTCATTTTGACTGGCTGCATTTTGACTAGCGCTATTTTGTTCAGACACTGTTTTGATACATACGGCTCGACCGCTTTTTTGACAAGCGCCATTTAGAACAGCTATGTTTGGTTACAAAGATAATAAATACATCAGATCTCAAAAAATCATCTTTTCAGCTAAATGTTAATTAAAAATAAATTATATTCTGTCCATAACCAAACTATTAAATATATCTAATTTTTTACTAATTTATTTTTCAAATTAACTCAGTAAATCAATTATAAAATTTCCTGTGGCTATAATTTTACTTCGCACCTCTCCAGATTAACGCAAACAAATCAGAAACGCTTGAGTTAACTAAAGGAGCACTAAATTTTATGCTCGGTTCTTGGCCAAGTAAAAACATAATTATAATAAGCTATAAATAAAAGAAACTTGTTTTCTGATAAGTTAAAAATTAAAATTGTTTACGCTAATAAATTCAAAATAAAATGTATCTTTCAAATTAAGCTATTACATAAATCAATTTTAAATGTCTCTGTGACCATGTTTAAATTTCGCACCTAGCCAGATTAATTCAAACAAATCAGAGACGCTTGGGTAAACTAAAGGAACCCTTCTCGTCTTAAACACTGAATATAGAATAAGGATCTTGGCCAAATGAAAACATCATCCAAGCAAGCTATATTATCGCTTACGTTGCCTCACAAATTACACTGAATCAACATTGACGCCGGCCGTCGGAAGCATTGTTAAGTTTGGGTTTGTTGACTTAAAAGGTTGAGTAAATTTTCTGCAGGTTTACTGTGTGGACATTAAATCATTTTCTTAGACCCTTCTCACCTTAGTTAGGAAATAATTTAATAGTTTTTAGTTCAAAGAGTTTAAAAGCATCGGCATTTTTTATTAGTAAATTCTATGAATCTGAAACACGAAGCTTATTTCTTCATTTCGGTTTCTACTGTTAAAAGGTTATTACCGTATACCATATGCTGTCCTTTCGGTTTCGTTCTTTTACTTTTCTTCTTCTTTTCCTTTTTTTTTTCTTCTTCTAGTGCTGTATTCTTCGCTGAGCGTCCGCTCACTTTAGCGTATACCCGGGATACCTGCCATTTACTACACTTCGTATTTAAAAAACCTGATTAGCGACAGTTTGACAAGGTGGACTGAGCTTCGGTCTTAATGAAACCGTCGCGCGTCGTCCATGGCAAAGAAAAAATAATCAAAACTGAATTCACCGAACAAAACTTTGACTACAGAAGTCCCAAAACTAAACAGGAACCAATTAAGTCTTGTGAGGGGTCTAATAACAGGCCTCTTTAACGAAACATCTGCACACAATGGGCCTATATCAGGATGAACCCTTGTACAGATACTGTAATAAAGAGTAGGAAAGAACCTGTCTTATGCGAATGCGCTGCATGTCGTTGAATAATACCAAAACACCTAAGGAAACTCGCCACTCAGGGTAAGACCTCTATCAGTCAACTAATAAAAGAACTGCTTAATAGGAAAAAGGTGATAAACCATTTTAACTAGACCCAATGTAGCCGGTATTAAAATAAGCCTTACTGGCTGGCTGGTGTAAAGAAGACGTAGAAACCTCACCCTTTTGTACCTTTCAGTTGCATTTTTTGGATTCATAGTTGTAGTCGCATAATATTTTTAAATCTTGAATTACAAAAACGAGGCCAAATTAACTTTCCCAATCAAGTCTCGACTCTAACTGGACTAACTAAACGCAGATATATGCACCTATTCCTTTCGCAAGATCTCCACCTAATCTTCACTGAGGTGTCGAAAATCTTGTTCAGCTTGACGCTGCCTAAATTCAGTCTTGCTCCCTGTCCCGCAAAAAATCCAGCAACAACTATCCCACCCACAAGAATGGCTAAGCCTAGGAAACATTGGATCTTGTTGGCATCGCTTTCAGACATCAAGAGCTGGATAATAGACGCAGATCTATGCACCTATCCCTCTCCAAAGATCTTTAATTAATCTTAGACTGGGGTGCCACGAACTTTGTCCAGTTCAACGTCTCCAAAACCCAGTCTTGCCCCCTGGCACGCAAAAAATCTGGAAACGCTTACTCCATTCACATGAATGGCCAACCCCTGCAGAACAATGGAACGTTTGATCTTGTTAGCATCGCTTTCGAACATGATCTCAGCTGGCACAAACAGACTATTTTAATAGCCACATCGGCAGAAAATACTTCTCCCCTTCCAACTTATTCACACATAATGTTTCCCAAATAAGACCCAACCTAGAGTACTGCTCCCACATCTAGGGAGCGTCATCACCTTCCACACTGAACATCCTTGATTCTATCTAAAAGAGAGTCATTCGACTCATGAATGACCCAGTCCTCACAAGAAGACTCCATTCTCTCTCTCATCGCCGCGTTGTTGGGGATTTAATCCTTTTCTATCGGTACTTCCAGGGATTTTGCTCTGAAGAACTAGCCGGAATTATTCCTCCCTTGATTGTTCCTAACAGAACAACAAGAGACGCGTTACGTATGCATCCCTTTACTGTCCAGTTACAAAAGCCTAGAACAGTCTACTTCTCTCGCTCATTCATACCTAGGGTCTCCAAATTATGGAAAAATTGCCTGCAGATGTTTTCCCCTCCCATCCCAACCTCCAACCCTTCAAATCCTGTGTCAATAGACTACATTTTCCTTTTATTTAGATGCCCACTGTACGTTAGTACTTAGGCTTGAAACTACGTGGAATGTCTTAGATAAAAAAAAAAACATGGTCGCAGCTGTCACAAACAGATCAGTGCAATAACCACGTCATTTTTCACAAATTTGTATGCCAATGCTGTCTCTTACCACTTGTAGCCTAGAATATACCATGTTCACAATAATTAGAGATTTCGCTAAAGACAAGCCTTCCTTCTGTAGTGTGTTGAGTGCTTCTACTACGACCGCGTAATTTGTGTTAATAAATAATACATAGACGAACACTGGCGTGTAACAAAAATTGACCAAAAAGCGGGCATCCATTGAGACATTTTGAGGCTTTACTGGTTTATGGCTTCGAAATTTGTTTGTCCACAATTATATATCCATGCGTTTAAATGTACTGTATAGATATATAATGGTGAACAAACAAATTCCTAAACCATAAACCAGTAAATTCACATAAATATTTCAAAGGATGCCCGCTTTGGGTCCCATTTCGGTGTATTCGAGGATTTGTCTATATTCTTTATAATCTCTGATAATACATAAATCATCAGGGTATAATTGAATATTATTAAACTGGGCCTGACTTGCAACAATAGCTTAAGAGGCTTTAGGATTAAACTTTAAAACAACAGCCTTTTTTTGCTTAAAATATTTATAATAATACATTGCCGCCTCAAGCCATGTTCCCCATCGTGTTAAAATAGGCTCAGGTGGTGCTGCAAGGCCAGGACATCTTCTATGGAACTCTAAGGTACGTTTGGGTGATTTATGGAAAGCAGCTTTCGTCTTTGCAATTAATTCACTGACATTCTTGTAATTTGCCTTCAGACTTTAGAGAGCGCCCTAGGTTTACCGTTGTATTATTTTTATCTATTATATCAGCATGTAAACTTGACTACGACAAATTTTAAAATTTTTTAGTGTTTTTACTATTAGCTTTTCTAAGATACCTGCTGTAAACTTTTGTAAACTTCTATTTGCTACCATGGTACCAGCCCATGATTTATCTTACGGACTAGAATATTACAATTACTGTGTTTGCTCGAGTCCGTAGTTTCGTCAGTTGTTATGGAGTACGTCCTTAATATCCGTTTCAAGCCGTTTCCTCGCGTGCGGTAAAAATCGCCTTAAATTCTTTTCGTATGGTAATTTCCAGTGTGGTACATATTTGTTCCAGAAACGCCGTGAAGGTTCTGTTTGAAACACGTAAAAAGGTACATTGCAAGCACTTAACATAATCTGTAAGTCAAATAAGAAGTGAGTATAGGGAATTTGATTTTGTCGATTTTTGATGTGCTGAGCGCTTGTCTTTTACAATCTTTGAAATTCCACAACAAAAGTTTTTCCGAATGTTAACATAAAATGGTCACACGACATGAAATTTGGGGAGCTCTATTAATGATCCTCTTCTCTGAAGAGAACACCCTTATCTCGCTCTTTACCGCACTTGGAGGTGATTTGCCCCTCTTCTACAGATATTTGACGAATTTTGCTTTAGAGAATTAGCCTCTATCATTACCTCTTTGACTGTTCCCAACAGAACAAAAAACGTGTCACATATTATGCACCTTTTTACTGTCCAGTTAAACAACCCAAAACATCCCACTTCCCTCGTTCATTTTTACACATGGTCTCTAGATTATGGAACAAATTTCCTGCAGAGGTTTTTCTTTCGCCTCCTTACCCCAAATCCTCTAAATCCTGTATTAATAGATTAAATTTTCCTTCTCTGTAGACGCCTACGATACGTAAGCACTTAGGCTTAAAGTCTACGAGGGCTTTCCCAGATAAAAAAATATAAATATCATGTAACATATTTTTCCTATTAAATTAATTTTAAAACTCCCCTGCGGATATTTTTTTAACTTCATACCTCTCTAAATTAATATGAACAAATCAGAAAGGCCTGTACAAACAAGAAGATTTCGTTTCGTCTTAAGCACCGAATTTAAAATAAGGGTCTTAGCCAAATGAAAACATCATCCGGGCAAGGTGTATTATCGCTTACGTTGCCCCACGAATTACACTAAATCAACACTGATGCCGGCTTCCGGAAACATTGTTAAGTTTGAGGCTCTTTACTTAAAAGGTTAAGGAAGTTTTAGGCAAGTTTAGTGTGTGGACATTCAGGTTTAGTGTTGGATTTTCGCACCCTCGTAATTCTGGCTCATTATATTTCGTTAATAAAGTTAGAACAAAATTAAAGATAATTTATTACTGAGAAC
Organism: Philopedon plagiatum; assembly: GCA_963971165.1. NCBI lineage: Eukaryota > Metazoa > Arthropoda > Insecta > Coleoptera > Curculionidae > Philopedon > Philopedon plagiatum. The sequence continues at coordinate 28,618,541 of OZ020198.1, read as the reverse complement.
CTGAGATATGATATATAAGTCTGTTTCATACTTTTTACATTTTTTGCTTACTGCGTGGGAAGTGTAGTTAGTCAAAATTATCTAGACAAATTTTTTTACAATTTTTCTAGCTCTGGAAATACCCTAAAAGTCGATTAAAAGTAAAAATTTTTTGGGCGAATATCATTTTAGGCTAGTGCAGTCACCTGGAATGTGGTGACTGCACTCGCCTAAAATGATATTCGCCTAAACAATTTGAATTGAATTTTTTAAATGTATTTTTAAAAATAAACCATTTTTGCAACTATTGAAATTTTGCTAAAATAACTTCAGTTTTATTGCTTGTATTGTATTTAAAACACTTGTTAAAAATGTCTCCTTTTCGAAGACGTGTGAATTAAAGACAATTGAGTGAGTTTGAGCGAGGCAGAATTGTTGAACTTGAAGAGGCAGGATTATCCTTTAAAGAAATTGCGAAAAGCAAAGCAAAGAAATTGCGCAGCGGTCGAGTTAGAAGGGGGTGTGTCGACCTTCCAATACTATGGAAAATTGAATCAGTTGGGATATTACAGTTGCGATATTTGGCTGTCAGTTGGGAACTTTTGAAAAGTACAATTCTCAGTTGGACCTAAACTTGTTGTAAAAAATAACGTCTTTACTAATATTAAAATTAATAAAAATATGTTATTATTTTTCTCTTAAATTACCTCTCTGGCATACTAGATTATAATATTACAAAATATTTCAAGATTCAGTTGGGTGATGTTTGAAAAATGAGTAGGGAAATTTTGGTTAGCACCCCCCCCTCCCCCACCCCCAGTAGAATGTGTTTAGGTGCGCCGGTGCGGGAGACTGCCTTTACCAGAGGTTTCAGGGATTGGGGTGCCATAAATCTCGAAAGTAGATCACCTCTAGTGTTGCTAGACCGGAACATGACCGCCCAAGTATACATAAACAATGTGCTAAAGCCTGTCGCAATACCCTATCTCCATCAGCTGGAAAACCCAATATTTCAACAAGATAATCTCAGATCTCATTCCGCTGCCATTAGGAGAGACTACCTAGAGGAGGCTGGCGTTAATGTTCTTCCTTGGCCCCCAAGGTCACCTGACCTATCACCCACTGATACACCACCGGATATGATAAGCGGAAGACTAAGTCGATTGCCACAACCAATCATGCACCTACATCGCCTGCGCCATGAGGTCAGGTTCGCCTGGGAAGGCATCCCACAAGAAGACACAGATCACCTCATTCGAAGCATGTCTAGAAGACTACAGAAATGTTTAAATCTGTGGGGAGCTTCTACTCATTATAATTTTTTTGTAACTTGGCCTTAATAATCGGTTTAAAAATTTGTTCAATTATTGGTTTCACTCAATCCTACCATTCCTCAAAAAATTATTTAAAAATATACTTATTTACTGGATGTTGCTATTTTTATTTCACGCAATATATTTGTTGGCGTAGAATTCGTTTTTTGATTATAGTGTAATTTGTGTGTAATTTTTTTTATTAGACAATGAAATTTCTCAAAAACTACCCTATACGTATTGTATTATGCCAATATGCAAAAATACCACTGCAAGTGCCCCGAACAAACTCTTTTTTATGTGCCAAGAACAGCCGAAATCAGAAGGAAGTCTTCTTCTTGTAGTTCCGTCTCCTATCGGAGGTTGAAAACTATCATTGCAATTCTAACTTTATTTGACGCTATTCTAAATAGTTCTGTCGAGCTGCAACCGAACCACTCTCTTAGATTCTTTAACCAGGATGTCCTTCTTCCTACATTCATCCTTCCTTTGCTTTTTCCCTGCATTATAACATGTAAAAGTGAGTATATTTCTTCTCTTTCAACTTCTACCTTTTTAAGTTATTGACTATTTCACATGTTTTTTGTATTCGATGCAATACCTCATCATTTGTCACCTCATCCACCCATGATATTCGTAAAATTCTTCAGTAACACCAAATCTCAACTGCAGCAAGGCGTCCAATATATATTTGTTTTAAAGTCCATGCGTCAGAACCATACAGTAAGGTGGAGAAGACATAGAAGCGGAGAAATCTGATTCTTGGTTGCATAGTTGTCTTGATTACATAAGATTTCCTTCATTTCATTAAATACATTTCGCGACTGATCGTTTGTCTTATCCACCCAAGCACCCTAGAATATATAATGACTCACTTTTTTAATTGGGGTATTCGAAATATATGAAGAAGCGGTAATGTTTTATTTTGATATTATCATCATTCTGGTCGTATTTTGGTTCATTTTTAATCCATATTGATTGCCATAATCGCTTGGTTTTTTCGACGAGACGTTTTAAGTCCACCGTGTTATCTGTCATTAAGAGGGTGTGGTCAGCATAGCGTATGTTATTTACTATCTGTCCATTTATCACAATGCCGGATTCGTCTTTGTTTATAGCTTCTTCGAAAACAGCTTCGCTGTACATGTTGACCAAAAGAGACAATACGCAACCTTGTCGTAGTCCTCACAGGATCCGTATTTTTTATGTTAGTTCATTTTCAAGTTTTACCCGAGCTGTTTGTTTCCAATATAGGTTAAAAATTATTCTCATGTCTCGGCTATCTATACCCTTGATTTTGAGGATTTCAAGCAGTTTTTCATACCGAACTTTGTCGAACGCTTTCTCGAAATCTATGATATAGCCAAATATTTCTTGGTTCATATCTAAACATCTTTGTTGTAATACGTTTATCCCGAAAAGAGCCTCACATGTTCCTAAACCACTTCGAAATCCAAACTGGAAATCGCTTAAGTCTTGTTCTATCTTTTTGGGTATTCTGTTATGAATAATCTTAATACTTTCAGAGTATGGCTCATTATTGCTATTGTCCTATTCTCAAAACTGTTCTTAGGGTTCCTTGTTTTTGGGATGGTTATAAATGTCGATAAACACCATTGTCATGGAATAATTCCTGTTTTGTAGATAGACTGGTACTATACAGATCTACCAGGACATCAACTAGAAGGAAGTAGTGTAATATGTTAATTAGAAATATTACCTTAATATAATTTACTATTAATATCGCAAAATTCAGGTAAGCGTGCTTTGCTAAAAGTGCATTTATTTTTATGGTATATAGAAGGATTGCGTACAAATATTAAGGTTATGATTTACCACTGTCAAAGTATAGCGTGCGATAACTGAAAGGAAAAAACTTATTTAAATTTATTAATTTGTCTTAACTGTCGGTAAATTATCCGATTGTGGTCACTGTTAAACTGTCTTTTTAATAAAATATAATGTTTCTTATCCACGCAATTTCCTGGTCTTCCTTGGATCCAAACCGGATCTGCACCCTTATTATCCCTTGGACAGGTTGCACATGAAAAATTAGCAATGGTATTGGTCGTATAACGTCCAGGGTTGAAATGACCCAATTCTATATTGGTTCCAAGGAATTTCCTAATCTTCGGGAAACAATCAAAAAAATAAATTAATACTAGACTCTCAGTACACCAGCCACAATAGCACTTTTATTTACTTATCATTTGACATCACCAATTCAAAAACTCCCGTTTGAAATCCTCCTATCCAAACCGGATATGCAGCCTTATTATTCTTTGGGTACGTTCCACATGAAAAATTAGCAACGCCCCTTTTTCGGGTGGTATCCGTCGCATAACGTCCAATGTTCGAATGACCCAATTTTTTCTGCATCTGCACCTTGCCGAATAATCTACTACAATCTGACTATTGTAAAAGAAAATTCCTATGACCTGATAAAAAATTCAATTTTTTACTTCAATGCAATTTAACAAAAAGCAAACCTGTTAGTCAAATCCTATTGGCTCCACGGAATTTTCTAATCTTCGGAAAACAATCAAAAAATAAATTAACACTCGACTTTAGAGTACACCAGCCACAATAACACTTTTATATACATATCATGTAACACCACATCTTCACAAACTCCCGTTTGGAATCCTCCGATTCGAACCGAATCTACACCCTTATTATTCCTTGGGTACGTTGCACATGAACAATTAACACCGCCCTTTCTTCAGGTGGTATAGGTCTTCTAACGTCCAATGTTCGAATGGCACATTTTCTTTCTGCATCGTCATGTCGAAAATAACGGAACCACCAAATAATTCTATTAAACAATTCTCTTTAAGGCCATTCTTAATTTTCAGACTTAAATGATTAAAATACATCTTGCCGAATAAAGACACTTTTCTCTCCAATCTCACCATTTTAAAAGAAAATACCTATCACCTAATAACAAATTCCATTTTTTACTTCAATTCAATTCAACCAAAAACAAACCAGCCAGTCAAGTCCTATTGGTTCCACGGAATTTCCTAATCTTCGGGAAACAATCAACAAAATGAATTAACACTCGACTCTCAAAACACCAGCCACAATAGCAGTTTTATTTGGATATCATGTGACATCACAGCTTCAAAAACTCTCGTTTGGAATCCTCCGATTCAAACCGGATCTGCACCCTTACTATTCCTTGGGTTCGTTGCACCTGACAAATTACCAACGCCTCTTCTTCGGGTGGTATTGGTCGTTTAACGTCCAATGTTCGAATGACCTAATTTTTTTCTGCATCTTTATGTCAAAAAAATTACAGAAACACCAATTAATTCTATTCAACAATCCTCTTTAAGGCAATTCCTTGATTTTCAGAGTTAAATGATCGAAATACTCCTTGCCGAATAAAGACATTTTCCTCTTCAATCTGATCATTGTAAAGAAAATATCTATCACGTAATAAAAAATTCCATTTTTACTTCAATATAATTCTACAAAAAGTAAACCAGTCAGTCAAGTGCTATTGGTTCCACGGAATTTTCTAATCTTCGGGAAACAATCAGGAAAATAAATTAACACTCGACTCTCAGTACACCAGCCACAATAGCACTTTTATTTACATATCATGTGACATTACAACTTCAAAAACTCTCGTTTGAAATTCTCCTATTCAAACCGGATCTGCACCCATATTATTCCTTGGATACATTGCACATGGAAAATTAGCAACGCCCCTTTTTCGGATGGTACTGGTCGTATAACGTCCAGTGTTCGAATGACTCAATTTTTTTCTACATCTTCATGCTACATTACGGAACAACCAATTAATTCCATTGGACGATCCTCTTTAACGCCATCGTTGATTTTCAGACTTAAATGGTCGAAATACATCTTGCCGAATAAAGAGACTTTTCTCTTCAATCTGACCATTGTAAAAGAAAATATCTGTCACTTTATATTCTCAGATTTTCAGATTTAAATGATCGAAATACGCCTTGACGACTAAAGCCACTTCTCTCTTCAATCTGACCATTGTAAAAGAAAATATCTATCACCTTATATTTTCAGATTTTCAGACTTAAATGATCGAAATACGTCTTGCCGAATAAAGCCACTTTTCTCTTTAATTTGACCATTGTAAAAGAAAATATCTATCAGCTAATAAAAAATTACGTTTTTTATTTCAATTCAATTCAATTCAACAGTCAGTCCAATCCTATTGGTTGTGATGTCACGTTCTGCACGTTTCGAGTTTTTAATAAAAATTTGTAATAGAAAATCTTCTTCTTATAAAAATCAAAATAAATTAATAAAACCAAGCGCCATAAATATTTAATTTATGTACAGAATACAAAAAAGATTTATTTGGATTATGTGCATATTGCCTATTGTATGGGCCATTGTATTCAAAGAATAAATGGCGTTGTGGTGGCGTTTTTTGCGGCATGCGAGAGTGTCAGCATTTATATGGTATTTAGTATTAGATTAGATAGAGTGCGGTGCGATTCGAATCAATTACTAGATAGCCCGGTTTATTAAAAGTAAATATAAATATTTTCGCGTTTAGTCTGTCATACGAACTAAAGGTTAAGGACCTATTTAGGTAACAACGGTAAAACATTATTCTATTTTTAACATAAGACTCAGACGTTTCTTACTTACTTAATACATAGAGCTTATCTACCCTCCTGAGAGTAAAGCGTTGGGTGGAGTTGAGTCTCTTGCTTGGGTCACCCGTATCTTTTTTCATTCCTTTCTGTCTTTTACCATATTTCCCACCTCTTCCCATTTCTTGCCATCTTTTCCTAGGTCTGCCTCTTGGCCTGCCTCTGAAACTTCGCGCTTCGAATATCTGTCTTGTCAGTCTCGAGCCGTCTATTCGTCTTATATGCTCAAAACATCGCAATATTGCTTTTTCTATATGATTATTTACTGATTCCACTTTTAAGTTTTCTTTGTGTGTTTTATTTCTTATTTTATCTAATTTTGTTTTATTCTGTATTTTTCTCAGAAATCTCATTTCGATGACTTCCAACTCATGTTTGTGTGCTTCTGTTAGCGGCCATGTCTCTAAGGCGTACGTCAAAATAGGTGTCACTACTTTTTTTGTATTATTTGTACTTTCACTTTTTTCGGTACTTCTTCTTTTCCAAGGAATACATTTTAATACTATTAAATAATCTTCCACTCTTTATCACTCTTTCTCTAATCTCCTCGCCTATTTTTCCTTCTTGGGTTACCACTAATCCCAAATACTGAAATTTTTGTATCTGTTTTAAATATTTTCCTTTCAAATTTATATTGTGCTGGTTTAAGTCTCTTTCTGTTTATCGTTGTTTCCGTCTTGCATTGATTTATTTTCATTTCATACTTCTCTAGGGCTATTCTATATTTTTGAGGATTTCATTTAGTGCTTTTCATTTGTAGCAAATATCACCATATCGTCCGCATAGCAAATTTGTAAGATAGCTTTTTTTTCATATTCCATTATCCTACTTCAGATTTTTTGAGTCTCATTCTAAATAGATAGATGGATAATTTTTTGGGGTGGCAATTAAGTACCTATTCAGTGCGACATTTGCAGATTTATTTTGATTTCCCTTATTTATATGGCTTGCACCAGCTTTGCCTTTTCGATTAGCCCCAAAAGCCTTGCCAGTGGCCTCTTTGTATAGCTTTCTGCACTTGGGTATTCAAGGCCAACTTGTGAGTACCTTATCCTTGCCAGGCCTTCACACTGGCATAAGAGGTGAATCGAGGTTTTCTCTTCTGTCCGACAGATTCTGCATTGCGCTTGGTCTGCCAGACCTGTGGTGCTCATATGTTTGTTGAATCTGCAATGTCCTCCTGTTTGGTGCCCCTCATGTCCTGAAACCCATGCTAGTTTTACTTTCTTGTGTCTACCGAGCTCGTTTAGAGCCAATGCACAGTCCTACACTAGTCTAGAGTTTAAATGTGCGGAGTCCAGCGGTTTCAGTGCTGCTTGGCTATCTAAGAAAATAACAATGGATCAGCTATTTCTGCTTTGTTCGAGAAAGTCTCCAACGCAGTGTTGTATTGCTGCCACTTCGTCTTGGGAAACTGTTGAGTCTTTAGTTAGACTTACCGGCATTGTTACTCTAGGTCTTTGTCCGTAAATGCCCGCTCCGACCCCCTCTTCCGTCTTCGAGCAATCTGTATACCATACTGATTCCGTATCACAGGGTGGACCATTCTTCCAGTCTTTCCGCTGTGGTATATTTATGTTGTATTTTTTGTTAAAGTTATACTTGCTTGATATGAGGTCACTTGGCCTTCCTGTTATTGGGTTTGAGCTCTGCTCTGAGCTCCTTCTCCAGCTTCTTGTAGTTCGCCATATTCGCTCGACTTATGGGTGGGTCTCCTTGCATAAGCCTGTAAGATAATGATCTCGCCTCTGCCTGTATAAATATGTGTAATGGTGGTAAGTTTAGTGACACTTCAATGGCAGCTGTTGGCGCGGTTTTCATGGCACCTGTGACACTGAGACATGCTAGTCTTTATATGCCACTTGCTGCTGGGTATTTGGCCACCAAACTAAGGACCCATAGATTATCATGGGTCGTATGACAGTTGTGTATAACCATAGGGTCATTTTGGGAGTCCTCAGTTTTTTCCACACATCCTTCGGCATCTGCCTAGGTCAATTGACGCCGTTTTTCGTGGTTTTTACGGTATGGGTGTTCCATGTGAGTTTTTGATCGAAAATTATACCTAGGTATTTTATTTCTTTGGCCAAAGGTATTTCCCTGCCCCCTAGCACTGGTGGTTTTATGCCTTGTAGGGCTCGTCTTTTTGTGAAAACGACAACCTGTGTTTTTTGGGCATTGGCTGACAGTCGCTCCTGTTTGCACTAGTTGTCTACCACGTTTAGGGCTGTTTGTGTCCGCTCTGAGATTACTCCAGCGAATCGGCCTTTGATGGCTAGAACTAGAGCTAGAAAATGTCTCACTCTAACATTATTAATTGTCGTTTGATATAAGCTTTTAATTTCCTTAAGCAGGCCTTTCAAGACATCTCTGTTTTCTAAAATTTTCCAAATATCTTCTCTTCTGATGTGATCAAATGTTTTTCCCAGGTCAACCAAACAGACATTTACTCTGCCCTCGTCATTTATTGCCTTCTCTGCCACTTGTCGGACAACAAAAAGCTCATCGTTTATCCCTCGATCTGGTCTAAAGCCAAACTAATTCTATTCTAGTGTCAGTTCCAGCTGCTGTCTCAATCTCTTCTTCAGGACTCTTGCAAAAATATTTTGGCAACTGCACTAGTTGGCGTAATACCCCTGTTATTTTTACACTTTTTACTGTCTCCAGTTTTATATATTGGTGTTATTATTATTTAGTATTATTAAGATTCAGACGTACCAAGAAAAATTCCTGATTTTTAAAAAATACACCTGCCGATTGTAACGTCTGTAAGCGCTTTAGGAAATTTGACAGAACACAAACCGATTGATTATTTCTGAGTGTAAAGTATATCTGATTTCTTTTTGGGCGCATTTTCGGATGAGCAAAAACAAAAAGACTATTTAATAAAAATTGACTATACAATCCAATTTTGTGTTATTACAATTGAGGTACGTATAGTCCAACCAAAAACATAAATGGACAGCCACGTGTTGGGCGATGCGCGAAAGTGTGCCGTCAAAGTCAGTAGCGGAGCTATTAAGACTTGAGCAGATTAATAACGATTTATATATAAAGTACCTATTATATGTGGCTAAGCGACGATCGTAAACAAACCACTGCGCAACTTCTGCCGACGCCATTTATTGTACCTTTTTGTTTTTGGTCGGACTTTACAGACTTCAACTGCGACTTGTCGCGAACCGCCGACCGAACGCTTATTCCATGTGAAAAGGTATTTGTTACATTATATTCAGAATAGATTTAAAGTAAAGGGTGTCCCAATAACTACTTCGGAATTTACTTTATAAATAACACTAACAATTTTAAAAAAATAACATACCTGTTTACTTGATCAAAAAGTAGAGACATGGCAATACGCGTCGGTAACAAATCCAAAGTTTCCCTCGCCATGTGACACGTGGCGACATCTTGTTGAAAGAAAATATTGTTAAGGTGCATATTATCTAATTAGGGCCATAAAATGTTCCTTAACATATTGCGGTAGCCCTCGCCATTAACATTAACCGCTTCACTATCGTTATTTTCATGAAAAATGGCCCTATAACAACTCCAGCCCACAATGCACACCACACGGTTACTTGAAGGTTCTTCTTCAATAACTCGAGGATTTTTTCACTTCTCCAAATCCTACAATTTTGCTTGTTAACATAACCTTCGAGGTGGAAATGAGCTTCGTCGGCAAAGATAAATTTACTGCAAAATTCTGCATTATTTCTAGACAGACTTTAAATGATTGGTTTTTCTTTGTGGTGGCCAACACCAAACAAAACATTCTTTAAAAAAATAATTCTCAAAAAGATTTAAAATTTTTAAAAAGATTGTGAACAGAAATAATATAATGAGTTATAAACTTTTATTGGTTCTTTTTTTCTACATATGTCATTGATTTAATTGATATTATGAAATTCTTCATTACTTCCTTCTTTCTTCACCTGAATGGCCTGAATCGCTACTGCAAAGAAATGTAACAATTAGTACAAAATAATTAAAGTTTTAAAATAAAGATGCCAAAAAAAAAAACTATTACTGTAGCTTACACAGGAACTCCTCAATCCAGTAATTTTTTATATTTATAATAAAAAGCTATTAAAAACAGGTTATTCTTTGTGGGGCATCTATAAAATGATAACTGTATAGTAGGTACATTTTCTTACATTTCTCCCCCGATTTGTACGTTCACAAATGATTGTTTTGATTCGAGAGTTGAAAACTTTGCTTTAAAAACACCGACTTGTTGAGGACCGAAACGAATATCCATAGCAACTATGTCAATAGCAATGCCAACATCGTATCTCATAATGTTGTTATTCCGAACAAATATAGATGAAAATTGTGAATTCTTTGAAATTATTTGCACTGTAAAGTCTGCGATTCTTATCTTTTTCTCTTTCTTTCTTCTCTGTTATTGGCCCTCATCCATGGGACAGGTTGGCCAGCTCACCACCCGGTCTGGCGCTTAACCAGAGCCCTAGCTACCCTTAGGGATGGCTTACACGTTACCCAGTTTGGGTGGTATTTCCTTAGAATCTCCGATTTATCGGATATGTACCCTTGGAGATTCCGAATAAAAACAATAATAATGATAAAAAATAACAAACCGTCAATATCGTCGGTATGGCACAGTTGGGGTTATGGAATTTCCCGCCTCTGGTAGAGTCTATTATTGCGCATGACCTTCTCTTTCAGCCACACTTCCGCACTATGCTTCTCCCACAACAAGACATGGCCGTCACATGTCTACCCAGTGCGGATGAAAACTGAACAGTATGAGCTCAGTATAACACTGTGTAAACATTGTCTTCAGTTCCAGAATAGAAAAATACGTGAAATTACAGAAATATTTAAAAAGTTTAAATAAAATTTGTTTGAAAGGTGTTGTCAAAATGGATAAATTTCCACAATTTTAAAAATTACATGGTAAATCAAACCTATCAATGGGAACGAGGCCTGATATTGCTTTTTCAGTCAATTAAAGGATACAGTTTAGCACAGATCCTTTTGAAGCTTATATAGTATTTCGCAGGCGCGGCCCGTGAAATTTGAAAGTTGTATATCTCTGTTGCTACTTATGGGACCCATGCCAAGTTCAGGTTTTTTTATAGTGAGCCTACTAGGAATATTTTGGTAAAACAAAATATTTTATAGTTTGCGAAATATCGTTTAATCTTTGACTTGACACCTCGTGGGAAAAAAATTAACACAACATTTTATTTATTATTTTTTCTAAACAAATTTTACATCATTTTGTCACAATTCTTAAATTTTGAGAACAAAAAAATGCGTTAGTAGAAAATTATAGTCATTTGAATTTTTGTTTCAATTATATTTTAGGTTTAAAAAAATTCAAATGACTATAACTTTCTACTAACACATTTTTTTCTCTTAAAATTTAAAGTTGTCGACAAAATCATGTAAAATTTGTTTAGAAAAAATAATAAATAAAATACCTAAGCGTTTTAATTTTTTCCCAGGAGGGTCAATTATTCAAAAATTCAACTTTTTTTCTCAAATTACACAATATTTTTTTCTTTACTAAAACATTCCTTGTAGGCTCACTATTAAAAAACCTGAAGTTGGCATGGGTCTCATAAGTAGCAACCGAGATATACAACTTTAAATTTTCACGAGCCGCGCCTGATATTTCGTATTTGATGTAATTAATTTTTAAAAGTATAATGCGATTTTGGTAATTATAAATTATTAATAGGTTATTGTTGGACAGTGCTAGTGTAATTTATTTGTCTTTTAGTAGAACAACTTAAAACATAATATTACCCTCACAAATAAAATGTTGGCAACGTCGCAGCACTGCGTATGGACTGGTTTTTGGATGTTAGAGAAAATGTTCCAGTGAATTTCATATACCCTGTATCTAAAAGAAGAAACTGGCTGACTGACATATCAACGCACAGCCCACACCGCTGGGTCTAGAAACTTGAAATTTCTTGCAAAGCGTAGGCTTCTACTAAGGAAGGGTTTTTCAAAATTCAACCCCTAAGGTGGTGAAACAGGGGTTCAAACTTTGCATGGAGAAAAAATATTAGATGGTCCTATTAACTCGAAACTTCATATTCTCAAAAGTAAATGATCATTAATTACGGATTTTACAATATTTCAAAGGAATTTTGAACACATTGTTTTAAAAAATGATGTTATTACCCATTTTGTAAATATTTCTAAATTTAACCGCTTTGTCCATCCTTGAAAAAGTTTTCCGCACCAGTATTTGATTTGGTTGTATGGTAGAGCAAGGGTATTTTACGCTCTTAAATTTATAAATAGGACTGTAAAAAATAGTAAAATGTTGATTTGGAGACACCAATGAAATTATTTTATTATCTTAATTTAATATATTTTATCATTGCTGACTCCTGCATAACTCAAAATAAAATTACAAAGTACACTTTATGTCCTTCATTTTTCAGTGCATCCGCTTGTGTCAATTTAATCTCTAAAATCACAGTCCTATTAACTCGAAACTTCATATTCTCAAAAGTAAATGATAATTAATCACAGATTTTACAGTTTTTAATAAATCAAGCCCTAACAGGGTGAAATGGGGGTTTAAAGTTTGCAGTAGATTAAAACTGTTATACCGCGGACCAAGTCGCAGGCGAAAGTTAGTCTGCCTGTAACGTTGGTATAAATAATGTCCATAAACATCGCTGGAATAAATATGCGGAGCACACGAAGATAATGTAGAAAAATAAACACATTTTGAACTAATATTTTTCTCTTTTCTTTCTTGGACATAATACTTTTCATCCCATCCTCGTACACTACATTATTATCCAATTCCATTACAACAGATTACTTTACTTGTCGCGAACAATTCGCCGAACGATTATCACTAGGGTTCATAAATCAGGGTGCTAGACCATAGGAGCCGGAACTATAACTACCGCGATGAATCGTGACTCGCGAGCATGGTACAACTTGACATGCTTACCAAACGTTCGTAGGAGTCACCTGCTATCGCAGAATATTCCGAAGATTATTATTTTTACTTTTCCGGACCTAACATATGACGGGTCTCGCGTGTGATGTTTAGTGTGCAATAGGGACTTATTGTGTTGAAAACGATCACAGTGCCAGAAACATGTTAATAGTGCAAATCATAAATATAAAAAAGGAGCCAAAATCACTGTGTCGAATTTATACTAGATTTGATATTTATGATGAGTAGGTACCTACTTGTAATATGCCTTTTTTATACAGTCCAAAAAAACGTTCTGTAATTTTTGGCCACAATATAATTCCGACTGGAAATTGCCATGCGAAGCAACATTGCGAAATTATTTACCACGTTACGCGAACGAATGGAAAAAGCTGTTCGGCGTGAAGTAAAGACTAAAAAAATTGTGGCTGACCATCGATGAATCAACGTATTTAAAGAAAAATTCCGTGGACAATGTTTTAGTTCGAAAATTATATCCATGAGGACCGTCATCCCCCTATTTAATAGCCAGTAAAAGACTTCTCTTCTGTTGGCAAATCCATAAAAGGTTGGGTAGCAACCACCGTACACAAATTTACTGGGTAAGTGTTTTTTAGTATTATGTAAATTATCTCTTATTCTTAAACACAGTTTATTTACCGTCCCGCCGCGCCGCCCATGATCCGGTACCGCCTTTACAAACCGTACTTATTAAAACTCGAGTCACAAGAATAAATAAATAACCAGAAGGATAACTCTCCTGTTGTCAAGCGCGACGACCGGTGGCCTCTAAACCATCGATACCCCGAAATGTACCCTGAAACGGCCAGTGCGGTAGCAATCTTCGGAGTGTTTACTGTTGTAAATACACATATTATGATAATATACAGTGCACATCTAAAGTCCCCACTTTAACTTGATTAACAAATGTTAAAAAAGTAAAATTTTGGTACGTTATATAACAACTACAAAACTACTTTTTAGGCGTAAATTCGTGAGTCAGTTTTCAAAGATAGTGGCAGGACGCCATTTCGATTGCAACTTTTAAACGGCAGGTGGGATCGAGTAATACCTCGTTAGAAAGCCCTTTCCAATCTGCAAATGATCCCCAAGTTGTAGAAAATTTTATTCATTAAGTTTAAAATGCCGGCCACTTTTCTACAGGGTGTCCCGTTTTCGACACTTTTGCAGGGTATCTCGGTTATCTTCAAAGATAGAGAGCTGCGGATTTCGCAGTACTATGCTACTTTTCTGTGGAACGTATAATGCTACAAACAAAATTTTCATAGCCCCCTTCATTTCGTAGATACAGGGCGATTTTGAAAATGCGTCAGTTTCCAGTACCCCTCGTATCTCAGTTGCCTTTTACCTTATTGGTAAGATAAAAACTGATTATTATATAATTTTCTGCGTAGAAGCCAGTAGCGTAGTCAATTTTTTCTCGAAGGAACGAATTTGAAGATAAAAGCCAAGGTTGCATTTTTTTTAAATTAATAATCTTCATTCGATTCAATATAGCAAACTAACATATCATACATTTCAAAGTTATGATAAATTCACATTTCAGCCATTTTTAAACGAAAAACACAGTAATAAATAACAAGTAAAGGTTTTTAAAACAATAATTTGTTTAAATGATCTCTTACAAATTTTGACTAGCGGTCTGACTAGCAGCCATGAAAGGATACTATAATATTCATTTGTTTCAAATCATTATATCACGGCCTACTCTGAAATATTATACCTTTTTTTTAATTGTAAAATTCGGAAGTGATTCCAAAAGATATATACCAACAATTATATATTTTTGAAAAGCTTATGAAAAAAGCAATCGAATGAAAATAAAATATACAGGGTATCCTATTCAAGAAAATACAACTTTAGTTTTTATCTTCAAATTCGTTTCATCTAAAAAAAATTGATTAAGCAACTGGATTCTACGCAACAAACTATATAATAATCGGTTTTTATCTTATCGATAAGTTAAAAGGCAACTAAGATACGAGAGGTGCTTGAAAATGGCACATTTTCAAAATCACCCTGTACCTCCGAAACGAAGGGGGCTATGAAAATTCTGTTTGTAGCATCATACGTTAGGTTTCATAAAAAAGTAGCAGATACCGTGCAAGTGTCGAAAATGGGACACCCTGTACAAAAGTGGCCGGCATTTGAAACTTAATGAATAAAATGTTCTACAACTTGGAGATCATTTGCAGATTGAAAAGGGCTTTCTAACGAGGTATCACTCGAGCCCACCTGACATAAAAATTGCGATCAAAATGGCACCCTGTCGCCATCTTTGAAAACTGACTGACGAATTTACGCCTACAAAGTAGTCTTGTAGTTATTATATAACGTACCAAAATTTTACTTTTCTAACATTTGTTAATCAAAAGGGGGGGGGGGGGTTGGGGGGGGGGACTTTAGACGCGCACTGTATGTATGTAGGTATCTAATATCTGATTAAATCATTTTTATGTTTTTTATACCATAATTGTCTAGTTTCAAACATCTAATTATTTTAAAATACAAAAAGAATCTTTTGTTATTTCCTTTATTACATTATCATAAAACCTCGACATAACAAACAATATTTAAATTCAATTATCCTAACAATACGTCCTAAATATTTCAACCATTTATAACCAACTTAATTACTTCTACTACTACTTAAAAAATCCTACGTCAATCCAATTCAATAAAACATTTAAAATTACTTTGTGTTAGAATTTTCAATTCTGCTAATGAAAATTGTGAAACTGATGCGGATAACGTTCTGTTCAAATTATCAGATCTACTAAGAGATGATTATGTTCCTGATTCGGCATCAGTGTCATCGCCACAAGATGCTACACCTAAATTTCAGGCTGATTTTCCAAAGAATAGCTCATTAGAAACAAATTTATTAAAAAATGTTTAAATATTCATAAATGCGCCATATGTGAAGAGTATTCGAAAGCTCACTAAAACTTGGACGAAACCTCGATATTTTGTTATTACAGAGCGTATCAAAATGTTAATTTACATTTACTTAAAGATGCCCCATAACGATTTTTCAAGTTTTATATCTTTATTAGAAATAATATTTCAAAGGAATTTTGAACACATTATTTTAAAATAGGATGTTATTACCCATTTGGAAATCTTTGTAAATATTGTCGCTTTGTCCATCCTTGCAAAAGTTTTCCGCACCAGTATTTGATTTGGTTGTATGGTAGAACAAGGTTATTTTACGCTCTTAAATTTATAAATGGAAATTTTAGGACTGTAAAAAATAGTAAAATGTTGATTTGGACACACCAATAAAATTATTTTATTATCTTAACACCTGCTTTATTCACCTAACAAATAATTTTTCTAATTAAAATATTTTATCATTGCTGACTCCTGCATAACTCAAAATAGAATTTAAAAGTACACTTTATATCCTGCATTTTTCAGTGCATCCGCTTGTGTCAATTTAATCTCTAAAATCACAGTTCTCATTTTTTCCTCATTCCGAGTCATTCCCCATATAACTGCAAGTAAAAAACTTCTCTGTGAACAGAGCAATTTCTGTGAAATATTGAGGGATATAGATAGCCAGTATATTTTAAGGCATTGCGCACTACCTTAGACAACCCACTAATCACGTTGTTAACTAAATCATATTTTTTTACTAATTTAACATTACAACATATTGTTTCCTAGGTACGCCTATGTCAATATCATAAAATTTTGATTAAACACTGACTCAAGGTCCCTCGGCATTAGAGGCTTAGAACAAACGTCTCGCTCGAGAGTAGGGTTTCCAATCCGGGATCCCGGGATCCCGTGTATGTCTGTCCCGAAAATCCCGGGATTAATTTTTCCGGGATTCCGGAAATCTCAAAAAATTTAAATGTTCAAATTTAAAATTTAAATCTGCTCAAAATCCTAGCACAATACATGAAACTGATTTTTTTGAGCAACCCAATTCTGAAGCAATTGCTCAGTTTGTCAAAAATGTGTCGGATATATTAGAAAAAAATATTGTAGGCTCCGAATCTGATGAAGATATGTGCCCCTATCTGAAATAGCAAAGAAACCGACTGAAACTTTAACCTTAAAGCAGAAACTTCAAGAGGCCAGAGGTTCTCTGACTACTAAACCTATGTTGTCAAAACCAGAGAATCAAAAAAGTCGTCTTAATGTGATAAAGAAGGAAATGTCACTTTATGAAAATGGTGGATTGAGAGGTTTATATCTTCAACGGTGCCACAAATATTTAATGACAGTCCCACCCACAAGCGTGGAATCAGAAAGAGCCTTTTCTTCGAGAGTCACATTTGCTACTAAACTTAGATCGCGCTTAGATGATAAAACTCTAGATACTTTAGTGTTTTTAAGATCATATTTTATTTACACTAAGCAGAACGTAAATATTTAAATTTATAAATTTTGTTTTAGTGTTTGTCTATAGTTTCTTTATTTTGCTTCAAGCAATGTTTCTTTTTACTTACTAAACGTGAATGCTTACTATGTTTTTTATTTTCTTTGTATTTTTTTAGTAAAACACTTTCTTAATTTGCTTTTGCTGTAGCTGCATTTGTATTATTTCTGTAGATTAAATTTCTCATTCTCAAAGTTATCCCGGGATCCCGGGATCCCGGGATTATGTGTTCTAATCCCGGGATTTCGAACCGGGATCCCGATCCCGAAAATTGGAAACCCTACTCGAGAGTTATCCTTCCGGTTATTTATTTATTCTTGTGCTCGAATCACACTGTTCACTACATGGTTCGTCGTACTGTTCGACGCTCGGTCCGCGCGCAGTTTAACTCTGTAAATACATACCTGTAGATTTTTTCTTATTTGAAAGTAACTTTATAAAGGAAATACATTATTAAATTCAGATTTACATACCTTTAAAAAATCGTTGGCAGTAATTAACTAAGAGTATCTTATAAACACAGTTTCGAAATATGAACAATTGGTTTAACAGTAGTAAGCTCCTAAATAGGCTTGTAGATGAATCTTGGCAGAATAAATCTACTTAAAAGTTGTTAAAATATGCATGGCACTTTCAAACTTTTACCTAAGTTCATTAAGTTTTGTGTTTTGGTTTGGATTCTGCTCCACTAATATTTGATCAGACTAGCAACATAAAGTTCTAGGTAATTTAAGACGATTTAAGCTAAAATTCACTTTGTTTTAATTGCAAGGTGAGAGCGGAGATGTATATGTACAGGATTAAAAAAAACGTATAAAACAACTTTGGCAGTTAAAGATTCGCCAACATAATAAAAGAAAACTCTCATGAACCTACTAAAAACATTGCTTTGTTAAACTCCTTGTATAACATTTTACAGCGTTTTTAAGATGCTATAAAAAAGGATTCCTTATACCTTTTTCCCCGGGGTTTACAAAAGTTTGCTATTTAAAGAGGTTGACTAAAAAACCGTAAAATATTATCAATAAAATCTAAGCAAACTACGAATCAGCGTTGAGCATAATCCGATTATAATGTAATCTGGATTATAATCTTTAGACAAATTATGATGTAATCTGATTAAATTTTATATAATTATATGGTAATGACAACTGCTTATGCGTATCTATTAAAAACTATTTAAATTGAAAATAATTGAATGCCTTTTTGCTACTAATCTGTGCATAAAGGAGAAGGCGCTGCTAGGTGCCTTCAGAGTTCTTCGGACAATAAAGCCTAAGAGGATGGGATAAAAAGTTTCCAGCCTAACCCAAAGAGGGCGCAAGTTACCATAATATTGACACGTGTGTTCGCAGCCGCACTCTGCATTAGTATAAAATAAGAATCAAGGCAGAAAAGGCCACGAGCGTCATAACTGACAGAGATCGCACTTATTTCCTTCTGTCTAATCTTTTGCAAAGTAGACATCAGAGGCGTGTTATGGATTATTCTTTATGCTTATCATAAAGAATGGTGGTGCTGAATGAACTGGCAACACTGCACGATTTTCGCTTTGGGCCAAATCAGATTCGAAATAAAATCTGTCCCACCAACATGCCAAGAGATGCATTGCGAGTGCTTCTCCGATGTTGCCAAATGTAGAATATGGTCAGATTGTAGTATGATGACAGTGCATCAGAGGACGAACTGGGATGTTCGCAACTTGATTAAGATAGCTAATAGTAATTCCTTTTCCATTGTTAAATTTATAATTTGTTGGAAATTCCACCTAATCCTAATGGTATTGTAAACATAATCACCAGGTTGTAAAAATTTAGGTACAATGTGTTGAGTATTTAATACATGTAATAAGAACAGTTTTTAGTTTATGCCAACCATCCGACGAAGACACTGTGTGTCGAAATAATTGTTAAAAATTTAGTGAAGATTTAAACACGTTTGTTGTTATTTTTAAATAGTTTTATAATGGAACTTCATCAAGTAAAGGCTACATCAATTCAAAATCCTATTTTTACTAAAAGTATCTGCATGTATAAAATACGTTTTTGGAGTTATTAAAATTTAAAGTTAATTATAGCAACAACATCAAAACCGAATATTTCTGGAACAACCCAAATCAAAAGCTATAGAAAATGGGCATGATCTGAATAGTTTATGACAAAATTAGGAATAAATTTCGCAAAAACTGGTCAAATTCGGGTGTTCTGAATGTTCTATTTTAATTTTATCCAAACGATACGTCATACAGAGAAAGTTTTGTTTCAAAAATTTTCGTTTTAAATATATTTGGTTTAGACGAATCACATTCTTTTTATTTTTTCGGCATTTTGTATAAATAATAAATAATAAATCCACACAATCATTGAATTATTAGTTTTAATTTTTGCAATTATTTCTTGTTCCAATAATTATTTAATTTAAATAGCCTTGTTTAAAGGGACTACGCCACTAATATATCGAATATTATATATTACATAGCCAGGAATATTCTAAAACAGCCAGAGAGAGAGAGAGAGACAGAGTATGCGTGAAGTCTTTATGCCTATGACGCTCGAGGCTTTTTCCTTAATTCTTACTATATCTGTAAAATTGCAACCACATTGGGTGGTTTGTGTTTTGTAATCGTTTGTGTTCACGAAGCTTTATATTTTGTAAATGATGGAAGAAACCGAGATCCGTGCTGTAATCAAATATTTCCACATTTCAGAGATAAAAGCTGAGCTTGTTTCTACTTCCTTCATTTTCAACAATTAATCTTGGTTTGTTGACTTTAAACGTGGTCGTACGAGTACTGAAGATGGCTCGCAACGACAACTTCTGAAGAAATTGTGTAAAAAGTTCATAAAATAGTTTTGAGTGGTCGTTCGCTGATGTTGCTATGCTAGCTTACTTGACCAGAAACGTCCGGGCTTAGCCAAGAAAAAAATTGTGTCCTATCAGGACAATGCTCCTTGCCACATTGTTATGGCAAAAATTTATTAGTTGGGCTTCCCATAGGTTCCTCATGCACGTTATTGGTCAAATTTGAGCCTATCAGATGTCGAAAGTTCGCATCGGATTCAAAAGTGATTGCTGCCAAAAGGTAAATTTTGACGAGTTAGACAAATCAGCCAATAACGATATTTAAGGGCCTGACCATCGCTGGAATGAAGTAAACGTATGAAGACATGGAGACTATGTAGAAAAATAAACACATTTTAACCAATATTTTGCTATTATCTTTGTTAGGCAGGAAACTTTTCATTCCATCCTTGAACATTACATTGTTATCCAATTACATTCACTTTTAAAAGTCTTGCACCCCCTAATTATTAAGAATGTTATAAAATCTTTTAAAACGTTAAAACCCCAGTATTAAATATTAAATAAAAGCTTACACAAAATGAGATAAATGAATTTTATCCAAATTAATTATTATGTAACAATAAAAAATAAAAATTGGTATACATAAATTAAAATGGAAATTCTAAAGAGAAACTAAAATAACCAGTACCATTACAAATTAATATTCACTATTTGAGCCTGTACTTCTTAGTAATGCATTATCAAATCAAATACAGCTTTATTATCACAATAAAATATCTCATTGACAAAGCAGACTTAAAATAAAACAAGAAAAACCAAAGAGACTTACTATTTTTCAATTAGACTAGTTTAGTTTAGAGAAACCGTTGTCGGGAATATATATACTTATCATGTGAAATAACAATTAAAGAATTAAAAGATGAAAAAAAAAGAATTAAAATATACATCAAACATGTTAATAACGAATAAACAAATATAAATATCAAAAATATAAGATACAACTACAAATAATAAAAAGATAAAGTCCGTATACATAAACAAAATACGGTAAACCTAAAAACACATAATTAATTAAGACAAAATTAAAACAATCAATGAAACAAAATATTAAAAATAATCCTGGAAAAATTCAGTGGTCGAATGAAAAGCCTTGCTAATAAGAATTTGTTTGACTTTCGTCTTATTCTGTGTTGCCTGTGTAATCTTTCGTACACTAATCGGAAGATTAAAAACTTGTTTGCCATTATAAATAATCGAATTCTTAACCAGAGCTGAAGATGGAATAGGTAGTGCCGCAGTGTGAGTGTTACGAAGTGAATAAAAAGAGCCTCCATTAATTTCCGCTCTAAACTTTTTATAAATGAGGAAAACTGTCTCTAAAATAAAAATACACGGTAATGTTATTATTTTATACCTTGTAAAGAGTCTGCAAAACTCTCTTCTTTTACGTTTAAACAAAAAACGCGTTACCCTTTTCTGCAATCTAAAGATCATATCAAACAGACCTCCTGAACATGAGCCCCAAAAGAACACTCCGTAACGCAGATGAGACTCCACAAGAGCGAAATATACGTTTCTCGCTGTTGTTTTATCCAGCTTTTCAGCCACGTTTCTCAAGGCAAAACAGCTCCTAGAAAGTTTGTTTGAAAGTTGTATATTGTGCTGTTCAAACTTCAATTTCCCATCAACAAAAAGACCAAAAACCCGGGTATACTCTACCCCATCAATCGAATGCACATCAAGCATCACACTGTCTAACCGACACTTAAAACAAACCAAATTTGTCTTTGATACATTTAGAGTTAAAAAATTTGCATCAGATCAATCCCTCAATCTTACCAAATCCCTCTTGACTCCACATAATAGTCGCGTCGTCGGCAAACATAGTGAAAGCACCAGCTATATTTAGGTTGGCCAAATCATTAATATTTATATTAAAAAAGTAATGGCCCAAGGACCGACCCCTGTGGAACTCCAGAAGTTACCGGTAAGCTAGCTGAAACGTGACCATTGAAGGCAACAGTTTAGAAACTCTACCCGAAAACTATAGACTTTAAGTTTGCCGAGCAGTACTCCGTGATTCACGCAGTCGAAAGCCTTAGTGAGATCACAGAACACTGCCGCAGCCACCTCTCCATCGTAAATCCTAAAATATAGGTTATGCAGAATAGAAAAAATCACATTTTTGGCACTATTGGCAGCTCGAAACTCGAACTGAGACACACTTAATATACGATGCACATTTAAAAAACCAGTGATGCGCTTCTTAACCGTCCTCTCAACAATCTTTGCCAACGTAGGAAACAGAGAGATCGGCCGATAATTCGAAAGGAAATCAGGAACCCTTAAATAGTGGAAAAACCTGGGCCAATTTCAGACAAGTTGGAAAATTACCTGAGGTAAAGGAACCATTTATAGCCTCTGCCAGATTAATTATGGCCACATTCGGAATCGCTAGATATATTTTAATGAAAATATCAACCCATCCAGCGGCGTTTTTATTTTTAATCTCTGGGAATACCTACACTATCTCCTCAGCGTGAGTGGCTGTTAATCCGCCTATGAATCCCAATAATCAAATTATTGATCATTTCATGGGGTATATTCCTCCATTCTTCAGTACATGCAACAATACGGTCTCGGGCATTGCTTGGTAGCTTATTCCGGTTGGCATTACATAATCCCACACATGTTCTATAGGATTCATGTCGGGCGAGTTCGGCGGCCAGCCTAGTCTAGTGATATTTTGGTTTTCCAGGGCTTCTTGATTAGCTCTAGTGTGATGTGCCCTGGCATTGTTGTCCATAAAGATGAACTGGTCGCTTAATTTATTACTAAGGGGTACAATTATTAGATCAATGATGTGTTAAAGGTAATATTGACCTGTCATTGTCTCCGGTATATGGATAAGTGCAGTTCTTCTGTTTAACATTAACCCCCCCCAAAACATTTTCGTTCCACCGCAGTAAGGAGCAACTTTGATGGAATTTTCAAATCTTGGTTCCCTCCGAATTCCTACTCGGTAATCACCACTTACTACGCCAAAACGCGAATCGTCTGTAAAAAGCACGTTATTCCATTCTGGCAAAAGTCAGTTGTGATGTCGTCTTGCCCACTGGAAACTAGCGACTCCGTGAAGAGAAGTTAACAAAGGAACTCTTAAAGGTCTTCTGGATCGCAATCCTGATGCTAAAATCCGTGCAAGACTTTTGAGAGTGAGTGTACATTTTAACAGATTACTTGAAATTTAATTATACTAAATTTAATATTAATTATATCCACTTATACTATTACAAGCATTGCTAGGTCACATGTTGGTCTTCATAATAAAAAAAACACTATACATGGTAATCTGATTCCCATATGATTAAATTACAATGTAATCACATTATGCGGTAATCGGTTAATTTATGTAATTATGGCCAGAGATTATGCCAGTAATCTGTTATAAAGTAATCTGATTACCCATTACTTGCTAATCGTAATTTGTATTTATTAATCTAATTAAAGTTTGGGCATTATATAATACAATTGACCATTCTTCGAATATAAAGTCCGTTTGACACACTAGCAATCTTTGTAAAACGCTGTATAACCATATTTCAGAGATATTGTTATATTTTTAAAGATAATAAAATACGAAATATACGTTTACTGAGATAACTATTCACGAAGTTTGACGCTTTATGTAAATTATCATACTCGTATCAGTCCCTGAATAAAATTTATTATTAATAAAAGTTTTATTGCCTTAGAACTGTAATTTTAACAATTTAATAAAGGAGCGAAATAAAAAAGCTGTTTATTAACAAATAAATGTAACAATTTAAGACATTTCTCGTTTCACGAGGCGACAGTGTTGTGTTTTAAACATGTAAGTAAATAATCCACGAGCTGTGATCCATTTTCTGTTTAAAATATGTATAGCAAATAGGCAAATGGCTTTTAGGTTTGTAATAGGTTTTCTTTGCCAAATTTTGATCTTACTGCTACTGTATAGAGTATGTCCGCGGATGGAGTTTATCTGAGGACCCTGATGGACCAAAGTTTGCAAGATACGTAAAAATGTCACTCCTAATAAAACTTTTTTGCTTGTAAAATAAATAAGAAATGAAGAAATATGAAAAACGTATATTTAAAATTTTATACAAGGAGCATAAAAAAAGAAAAACCTTATTTTGCGTAAGAGTAAATATACCTTGTTTATCATTTGCTAGCAAAAGAACAAATATGAACTATGTTTTAAATTAAACCCTAAGTCGCAGAACAAGATTTCATTAAAAAATTTCAGTATTAATAGTAACCACTTTTATCACATTATTGCCCATCTATTCTCTCTCACACATTTAACCAGAGTACTATTTTCTATATATAAAACAATATTGACACTTATGGACGCTTTTGTCAATGTCTTTATTAAATGAAGCAATTATTTAATTCAAGATACTTCTTATTCAAGTGTAATTTGTAAATCATACGAACATTTAATTAAACTCAAAAGAATATGATATAAGGTAACAAGATATCAAAATTCGAAAACTCCGCCCCCATATTTAACCCATTATTCTAATGGCTTCATTAGATATCTGAAGGAATTTCTGTTTTTTTCCTGGTATATTGAAGGAGCAGCCTGGGTAATTCTGCCTTTTAGCACGTCAATATTATTTGGTATTGGAGTGGCATAAACAATACACTGATAAAAATACCCGATTGGAGACAAGAGAATAATGCTTTTAGATTTTTTTCTATTCTAACAAAGGGAATTTCTTCCGTCCAAATACTTTGCTCTTAACTGAAAATTATTGTTGCTTTTGTAATAAATTTGTAATTCTTTTGACTTTACACGCTTTTGAGAGAATATCATTGACTTTGTCTCCATCGGTCCTGCTTGGCTGACTCTTTCTCAAAATCATAAGTCTTTTAAGCAAGGTCTAAAGGCCTTCGGTTGTGTTTGAGATACTCTTGTACCACAGAGAAACAAAGTTTACCGTTGTCTCTGCCTTGCCTGAAATTTATATATCTTTGAACTAAAAAAAGTTTGGCGTTTGCCTTAAAATTTTGTAAATATTGGGCCAAGATATTCATGCATTTCGCCCATGTCAAATGCTTGGCGCCCTTGAGGCAAAGTCAAATTCCTTTAACCCAAGGATCCTTTTTGTCAGTGTAAATTCTAAACGGCCCCATAGAAACATATCGGCCAACGTTAAGTCGGAGCTCCTTGGTAGCCCCAAAATTGGACCATTTCTACCAATTCGCCTTGAACCAAATCTTCGGTAAAGTCATTCTATTAGCTTGCGAGCGCATCGTGTTGAAAATACATTTTTTGGCGAAAATTTAATGGCAAATTTTCAAGTTCATCGCTAAAAAATGTAACCAACATTTCTAGGTAAGATATTCTATTGAATAATATGCCATATTATAATATAATGCCATTATTCATTATAGGATCATTTTAAATTGACCTTTAAGAACTTTTTATTTTAAAATCAGCATTTTGCTCCATCTTTTGTTTTAACTAAAACTAAAGCTGACAAATATCAAAACTTATAAACTTATCGAAATTTCGGGAAGCATTGAAATCAAATATTATGTGGCTTGAACCAAGTAGTATTTAGCATAGGTTTTTAAGGTAACCTCTAAAAGCTTTATATTTTAAGACCAGCGCTTTACTCCATCTTCTTTCTTAGAAAGTCCAATTACAGTGTGGTAAGTATCAAAACTTATCATAAACTTATTAAAGTTTTGAGGAGTATTACAATCAAATATTATATTTTTAGGTGGCTAAAACACAGTATTATCCATCAGTGGTTTTTAAACGCCCTAACAAATCTTCAAGAACTTCATATTTTAAAACCAACCCTTTACTCCATCTTCTTGCTTAGACAGTTCAGGTGCAGTGAGATAAATGTCGAAACTTATCATAAACTGATCAAAATTTTTAAGAAGCATTGCGATAGAAGATTACATTTTTATGTATCTCTAGCACAGTATTATCCATCATAGGTTTTTAAACTAACCTCTCAGAAAGTTATATTTTAAAACCATCAACTTTACTTAATCAGGAATTTTACCGATTCTGACTCCATGTTTCATTCAGACTAATAGATAATAATATGTATTTTTTAAATAACTTTTTATTTTATAAATTTTACAATCAGCGCTAATCTTTAAAAACTCCCCGACATTCAATGATCAATCTTATTTGTCATTTCCCAGCAACAATTAAAATTTGGGATTCTAAAGGTAAAACGCTAGATCACAATTAAGCCCATGTTACAGCAGCAGTGAATGTTGAGTTCTAATTCTCTTAGCAAGAAAAATATTGTGGCACAGACTGCTTCTCAACTTTTTTATTTTTCCAGGTTTAACTGTTTTAACACCGTAGGCGTTAGTTAAATTATATTTGATATGCTGCACCCTAGAAGGTGCCTAAAAAATAGGTGAGATAAATATTACACAATATACTAACAATTTGCGTGTATATGATATACACTTCTTGAATCATTTTCATTGGTTCTTAATTAAAATTCAGAGTAAGTAAAAGTTAACTACCTTTAAAAATGAAATGTAAACAATTTAATTAAGCACCATGGCGAGTAATAAAAAAGCTTCTCATCAAAATATAAATAGCCACATGAACATTCTGTTTACTGTGGGAATACCGTGCTCTGCATACGCTTAATATCTGATATGTTTTTTTTGTGAATCAATACCAATACCGTTCGCTCATTTTTTACAGATATTTTGTTTTTAAATGATTGTGTAAACAGACGTAAATAGATGAAACAAGCTTGCTATAAAATATATTGTGAAAATAAACAATTTTTTAAAATTCAAATGTCAAACGTTTCTTGCGCAATTAATCAAGTTTTTATATTGGCTAATTAAAAACAAATTGTTAAGCCGTGGGCATATTTATTTACAAAAAATAAGTAAGGAAAATTCCTAATTTTAGACGAAAAGGTAAGAAGCGCTTGGGCGAGTCTATAAATAAGTGACAAATTTTTTACTCTTAAAATTTTAATTACAAGCAGGGATTTTAACACAACTAACTTGGATGCAGTCTAGCATTATATTAAAATAAGTAGAGTATTAATTGCACTTTTACTAGCTGTATAACAGAATCTACCAACGTTAATTTAAAAAAATTATTATAAACCTCTAGTATGTCCCGCAAAAGGGTTTTACGACCACAGAATATCGCCTGTGTATCTTCTCCTGCAAGTTGGTTAGCAATTTCATTACCTTCTACAGCTTGATGTCCTGGCATCCACACTTAAGTTATATATCGGTGGATTGAGAAACTATCGGCACCTCCAAGCATTATTTGGTTGAAAGGTACATAAGGCCTTGAGACTGAGCTTAAATTACCGGTTTATTGAAATTCTCTAATTGGGATGCATGTATTTTTTAATTTCATAAATCGTCTAAGCATAAAAATAGTATTTTGAAGAAAGTTACTAGAATAATTTAATATTTTTTTTTTCGATATTTTCGGTTCCAATTTAAAAAGCCGCCATGTTCGCGCGCCATCAAATGATGTCAGAGGATATCTAAAATACGCGTCACTGTTCTGTGCTAAGTTCTTAAATTTCATCTTTTTTATCTTTTTGCTCGGAATTTTTGATACTCACATGATCGATCGTATTGTTTACAACAATTATTCACGTGCCAAATTAGGACCAAAAAATTGATTTTAGGACCTTATTATCGAGTATACAGGGTGTTACAAAAAGATGGTAAGAAATTTTAAGGGCAGATTCTACATCTAAAAACATGACAATAGTTTATATAAACATGGATCCTCAAACGCATCTTTTTCGAGATACAGGGTGTTTAATATATTTTTTTAAATGTTTTTTTTTTAATTTCTCGAAAATGCGTTAAGATATTGACATGAATTTTGGTACACGCCAGTAAGTAATGAAAGGGTACTTTTACGTGCAAAAATATATTTTCTAATGTACTTGTATCAGTGGTGTGCGTGCTGGATAGTCTTTTATTTTTAGCGAAAAAAATGGCATGCCCAATGTTTTTTTACAAAATTGGTATCGTTCTCTCAAAGCCCAATTAATTCTGCGTGAAAAGTGTCTCTTGAACTTTTTCGTTCTGACGCGCCGTTTTCGAGATAAAAATTAATTTGTATCTTACAATAAAAACAAATAATGAAAATGATTTTTTACATATTTTTTGTTCAAGAAATAGTGCTTTTTTATTTTACTTTATAGGTGATGCTGGAAATGGCTTCCTAATGCTTCAATACGTGCTCTATATCTAAATAGAAGTTAAAAACCCATTTAAAAAGGAAAGTATCAAACACTCTGTATCTGCAACAAGAAGCGTTTGAGGATCCATGTTACACTCGTATAAACTTATCTTCATACTTTTAGATGTAGAATTTGCCATTAAAATTTCTTAACATCTTTTTGTAACACCCTGTATAGTGAGTTGCCTGTACCAGCCATACCTAACTGGAGTCGTTTATCCATGGTGTAAATAGATATCCCACCAAAAACATACATGTAAAAAAACAGGCCAAGTTCTCGTCAGGACTGTGTGTTTTGTTATCTGAAAAAAATAACTGAAATTTAAAAATTATGCCAAGTTTCTTGCCCACACGTTGTTAGCAGTGTTTTGATAAGCATAAAAAAATGTTGTTTGAATTAATAAATTTACAGACCTTTGGAAAGTTTTCAAGCGTATCAATATTACTCAGTTCTTTAATGAAAATTTGCCAAGTTTGTTCTGTAAATTTATTAATTCACACAATACTTTTCCATGCTTATCAAAACACTGCTAATAACGTGTAGGCAAGGAACCTGGCATAATTTTTACATTTCAGTTTTTTTTCAGATAACAAACCACACAGTCCTGACGAGAACTTGGCCTGTTTTTTTACATGTATGTTTTTGGTGGGACATCATAACTTTTTGTTCAGATATCAAATGAAATTTATTTATTAGTATATGTGTATACACATACGGTATTTTTTCCAAGAAAATTTTTTTAATAATGGCTTTTTGTCGATAAGGTTGCATGCATTCCTGGTATTTCTGTTTGTTGCGATTGTCATAAAATACAGGTATTTGAAAGTAAATCAGAAATTAAAAAAAATTATGTTTCCGCCCGGAATTGAACCGGGGACCTTTCGCATGTTAGGTGGATGTGATAACCACTACACTAAGGACACACGTAACTTTCTAAAGCAGAAGTCGCTACCGATTTCGTGTCACAATCCGCCATGTCGGATTTTTCGCCATGGATTTTTACTGATTTTTTATTTTTCTCTTAATTATCACTTCAAACACTCTCTATGTTCCAAATTTCAAAGCTCTAGCTCGATTGAAAGTACCCTAGATTTATAATGATCTATCAGTCAGTCAGTAGGTCAGTGAGTGCCCGAAATTGTGATTTTTGGACACTTGTATCTTGGAAAATAATCCACCTAGACGTATGAAATTTGACTCTGTATGAGAAAATCCTAATAGTTTGCCGATTTACAAGAGCAAGCTATTAAGCAACATTTGTAAAAAAAAAATAAAAACGGTTGTTCTACCCATGTACCTGTTGCGTAAAGTAATACTCGAAAACTAAAACGATGCGAGGACGGATAGGAAGATGACTACATTGAAAAAATAGATTTGCTCAGGTTCGACTCGCAATTGATCGCTTTTTCGTTTGTTAATGTGTCATTGTTTCATATGCACAAAATGCATGTGTAAAGTACGTTGCACGAGTCTAGAGCTGGCGGAAAAATGCGGACAAAAACTTACAATGTTGTCATAATTATTTATAGAAATTTAAATAAAATAATTGTAAACAGTTTTTCATTATAATTTATCTTATAATATAGGTAAATTTATCTCTTTGAAAGTTGTATACCTATTAGATTTTTAACTTTTCAATAAAAAATAAAGCAATCGTAAACAAAACAACGTTTCAATCAGCGTAAAGCATCAGACCTAATATTTTTAAAAATCTTAGTTAACCCTTTCTCCTGTTAAACCTGGCAACGGCCTTGCATTCGACCAATCAAAGACACCGACTAAAAATAACGTTCCTGTGATGAATATTCCGTCTCTTTTCATTATACATGTTTTCTTTGTCCCACTTAAGTGTAACAAACATCTGAAGGTTCAACGGGCGACTGGCAGTGGCGGAGAAGCAGTTGATTGAAATTTGTTGTTTATTGTTGTGATTTTTATTAAAAACCTTGCAAAGCCAAGCCCGGGAAGTAATTGGCCATGTTTATAGGGTGTGCAATGAAGAAGCTACAACTAATCAATTTAAATTACCACTAAAACAAAAAGTTGAACGAACCGCCTCATATACGGGAGTAAGCGTAAATTCGGTAAAAAGAATTCGGAGAGATGAGGAGAGACGGAGAGAGCACCCGGAGCAACCACTATCATCTCCTGGGAAAAAGGCCTCGTCTTTCTATCAACAACAAGATCAACGACGCCGATTTTGGCATAATTAGGCGCACTATTGAAAAATTTTATTTGGAACTGAAAGTTGTCCCCACAATGAAGAAACTTCTACAAAAATTAAGAGAGGACATGGACTTTCCTTATAGCAAAGACACGTTAAGGCGGCTATTGAAAGCAACCGACTTTTATTTTCGCAAATGTCAAAATAAAAGAAAAATATTGATGGAAAGGCCCAACATATTGCATTGGCGATATAAGTATTTAAGAGAAATTAAAAAATATATAGAAGAAGAAAGGAATATCATATATATGGACGAAACGTGGGTGGACAATGACCTAACATTTAAGAAATGTTGACAAAGTGACGAAGTATTTGGTATAGTCAACAACATAAGCTCGACAGATAGGTATTGCTATCGCATATCATTTTTATGACCTGCTGTTTCATATTTAGTTTTTAGGGCAAATTAAAGTGTGCGTGTGCCAAACTTACCGAAATACACTTAACGTCATAAAATGATGGATTGGTGTCCGAATTTTATCTGCCGTAACTATACTTATCGCGGGTTGCTCAAAGCAATTGAACCAATAACCGGGAACTTAGATTCTACAAAACATATAACATTGACGTCGACAAATACAATAATTGTATCTGCGGCCGGGACGTTCAGAATTATTCTGAACGTCCCTTAAACTTATTAGGTGATTAAATTTTTTATGCAACCCAACATAAGTCTTTTGAATTAAGGAATTCTTATGTTTCGGCAATCACCAATACTTGAAATCTCTACTGAAATAGTAAAATTTTGCTTACATTTAAAATATCGAGTACTGTAACTTACAGTTGGGGAAAGTTTTACTTTTATTTATTTCTTATCTAATTAACTTAATATTATATAGAATTGAAACCGAGTATTATGCACGCCTATGCCTCCACAGCTAAAACGCCCCTTTTTACGTCTTTTACCCCCTTGCCACCTCAGGCGTTGTAGCTCTAGACTCGTGCAACGGTCTTTAAATACACTGCCAAAAATTTTAATTTATATTAACCTTTCCACAAACAAAATCCGACTCTGGCATCACATCCAAATCGGCGGAGTCTAATAATAACGCATGGGAGAAAAAACACTCTAATATCAACGATATATGGTGTACATATATCGTTGCTAATATTGAAAAAATGTATTTACGTTTAATCATGAAGAAAAACATGAAAATTCCGTTTTTTCATTGTTTACGAGTGAAAAAGAAACGGTTATGCAAAAAATTTTAATTGTTGTCAGAAAATGTTCCTGGGGGGTCCCTATATCATATCCAGCAAAAAATGCGTGGAGGTTTTTAGGCTCGTTTAAAGTGGGTTAAGGGAAGCCGTGCACTTTTTTAAATTTATTTACAGCAGCTTTAATTATTGGCAGTGGGCTGTTTGACACATTTATAATACTGTGAGTGGCGCCAAATTATATCTGTTTTTTTTTTACTTATACCAATGATGTTAAGGAGTGTACATCTTTTTTTGGTAAGTACATTGATAGGTCATTAGCATCTGGCATTAAAACCAAAATTAGTAAACCCCCTCAAGTAAACTGCCCCGAGAGCATTAAAGCTAGTTGAGGGCTTGTTGTTATACATCTTGGCTTTTACTATTAACAATTATTAATTTATGACAGCAATAATTGATATAACCCTATAAGTATCGTGTTGGGCTAATATGAAAAAATATCATTGAAAGTGCTCCGACCAAACTCTTTTTTAATATGCCAAGAACTGTTGAAATCAGTAGAAAGTAGCGCAAAATTGATAAGAAGTTTTACATAAATATTAGTAGGTGCATCCCCAAATTCAAGTAAGCATATTTGGCAATACATTTATTTTTATTGTATAATAAATCCTATCGCAAGATTGAAAACAAATGTTGAGGTTATGATTTACCACTGTCTAAGCATAGAGTAAGACCAATGAAAAGAAAAAACTTATTTGAGCTGATTGCCACATAACAGTTAATATATATCGAACAAATACCTTAAGACTTTAGACGTTTAATTACTGGAGATGTAGGTACGTAAGTCAGGATTTGTAAAGTCATTATAAATGCAACAACTGTCGGCAGCAAAGGAAATTGAATAGGTTTGTTAGTCAGCAAATTATTTATGTAATTGTCCTTTCGGTCACTGTTGAACAGTCTTTTTAATCAACTGTGATGTTTTTTATTCACGAAATCTCTTAATTTTCGGGAAATGGCCAAGAAAATAAATTAGCACTGGAATCTGCAGCGCACCAACAATAATGTCACTTTTATTTACGTATCATGTGACGTCACAACCAGTAGGGTCACGTTTTGCAAGTTTTGAATTTTGCATGAAAATTTGTAATGGGAAATCTTTTTATTTCGTAATAAAAACCACAATAAGTGGATAAAAGCAACCCCAATAAATATTTAATTTATGTAGAGAATAAAAAAATATTTCAAATTTATTTGGATTGAATGCATATTACCTATTAAGACATGCCGAGCTTTTGCGTGCATGCACTTAGTACTTGTGGTACCACCTACTTAGTACTTCTAAGCGATCTGATTCTGCTGTGTGTGCATGTATGTGTCATAAATCTATAAACATTATTTTGTAAAAGTAAGACAAATATGAGTTATGCGGGCTCTTCGAAAATGCAGATTTTTTGGCACATTTTGCACCAATACCAAATATTTGTTAAAACACGCTGTTTGTAAAAATATCTATTCTTTCTACAAGGGTGCGAAAAGTGACTACTTTCCGCACTAGAACAATAATTAATTTTATATTCTGTATGTAAAAATACTACGAAATAACACAATTAATTTATATATATATATATATATATATATATATATATATATATATATATATATATATATATATATATATATAATATACAGTGTGTCCACGGATGGACCTAACTATACTTGTAAACTTTCTTATTTTGCATTTTAGAAGAAAAAGTTATTCTGCAAAACAAATTTTGCTAATGCTAAAAACTCCACCGCCTTATTCAAAATTTCGAATTAACATACAGGGTCGATAAAAAACGAGAAGAAGTGAAAACAAGTCAAGAATAAAGTACCCGTTATTTGAAAGAAAGGTGAAAATGTTACAGAGAAAGGATGTTTGTAATGTCAATAAAAGCTTAGATATCCAATTTAAACGTTGTATCTCAAAACTGATTTATTTCACTTTAATGATTAAAGTAATAATAATTACACAAATTTAGCCAAAGTTAATAATTTATTGAAGAACGAAAACATAAATACAAAGAAACATGTTGTCCTCCTACTGCTACACATTTTTCAATCAATGTCCTAAATTTTTCGTACACTAGATGAATGGTATGCTCATGTATTTCGGCTATTGCTTCTATAATGTTCTGTTTTAAAAGATTTTCATCTCGTGAAGATCATTCACATAAACTTTTTGTTTAGATATCCCCATAAAAAAAATCCAGTGGGGTGATGTCTGGGGAACGTGGAGGCCATCTAATAGGACCGAACTGTCCAATCCATTTGTTAGCAAAATGCCTATCTAGCCACTCCCTAACTCGAATTGCTTTATGTGCAGGAGAACCGTCCTGTTGAAAATGAAGTATCTGTCTGATCTGCAAGTTTACTTCATCCAGAGCAGGGAGTAAGAAGTTTTCCAACATCTCTATGTGTGTGTTCTGGTTTACGGTTCCGTCAAAAAAATAGGGACCAATAATTTTATTATACATTATTGCACACCAAACATTAACTTTTTTATATCGCTGACTATTTGTTATAATTCGGAAATTTGGATTTTCTTTCGACCAATATCTAGAATTCTGGCTGCTAACGACTCCATTCGTGGTAAATGTTGCTTCGTCACAGAAAACAATGTTTCTGTAAAAATATCTCTCCATCATAATTCGTTCGCCCATCAACAAACAAAATTCTAAACGAAGCGCATCATCGCCTCCTTCAAGTTTATGAATTCTCACCGGTTTGTAAGGATAGATGTTGTTTTCTGACAGAATTTTCTGTAAATGGCTTTTACCGAAAGGTAGATCCAGTGTCCTTTTCCTTACTGATTTCGGTAATTATTCGGATTAATGCAAACAGTGAATTTTTTCATGAAATTTTGCACGGACCCTAATTTTGGGTCGTAGAACACGAATCCGAAGTCAGTTTTTGGCGGTCTCGATTGGTTTTTCCAAAATTTTTTTTTAAACTTTTAGGTTACCTTTTTTTATAGATTCCTTTAAGTTTCGACACTTTCACTTAAACATATCTGTAAACTTATAATTTTTAATTTTCTTTCGTCACACAAAACACCATATTTAGACAAAAATAGCTTTTTCCTGTTGAAAATTCCATTTTATTTCGCTACCAGCCGCCATTATTTTCCCAGCTGTCAATTGTCCGGCGTTGCCAGGTTTACTTATTTTTCATGAAAAAGTTGTAAATTAGGAATAATAAAAAAGCTAACCATAACAAACTAAAGTTACTATAAGTCCAACTTAGTCAATAACATTTTTTAATTTTAACCTACTTCAGACCTAACCAAAATCCTATTGATCAGTAATCCAACACCTGCATGCTGATGCATGCAACCATATCTGAACAAAAAGGTGTATATCCAACACAAGCAAACCTGAGCAAAAAGGTGGTCAGGTTTGCTCAGTTTTGATTGATATAGATACATATATATCTATATCAATCGATCAATCAATCAATCAAATCGATATCAATCGATCAATCAATCAATCAAAACTGAGCAAACCTGACCACCTTTTTGCTCAGGTTGGGTGAGCAAAAAGGTGGTCAGGTTTGCTCAGTTTTCATTGATATAGATATATTTGTATCTATATCAATCAAAACTGAGCAAACCTGACCACCTTTTTGCCCAGGTTTGCTTGTGTTAAAATTTTTAAAATTTGTGGGAAAAACGATTTGTAAATTTCGAGAATGTGTACCTCAGGCTGCGTGTTTATTTTCTTTCAGTTTTTTGATATTTTCTGTTTTTTTAATGTGTTTTTACATAAATTTGCCTAAATATGGTCCAGAAAAATAGTGTGTAATGACTTGTATAGATGTGTTAAAGTAAAAGTGCCGAAATAAAGAATTTCATTGAAAAACCTAACCTAAAAGTTAAAAAAATTTTTTTGTTCTACGACCCAAAATTAGGGTCTGTGCAAAATTTCATGAAAAAATTCGCTGTTTGCATTAATCCGAATAATTACCCTGATTTCTTGGGGAAATTTGTTACCGAATCAACAGCAAGCAATGTAGCGGCATCATTTTCGTCATGAATGCGTTTTTGCTTCTTCAGATCTGTTACAACACCTGTTTTATCAAACTTTCTTACTAACTCCCGAACACAGTTTATAGAAACGTATACCCCCGGATACTTTCTATTAAACAGTTCAATTGCAAAGCAATATGATATTTCACCTATACCGTAGCATTTCACTAAATAAATTCCTTGCTCTAGAGTCAACATTATTCCAAAGTTTTGACACTCACTGGAAGGTTTTTTGACTTTAAATACCTAGGTAGGGTTAAATGTCAACCTAGTTTATGGTTGTTGTGGATACCTGCAATAATAACTTTGGCTAAATTTGTATAATTATTACTTAAATCCTAATAAAGGCAAAGAAATGAACTTTGAGATACAAGGTTCCAATTTGATATCTGAACTTCTATTAATATTACAAACATCTTTTCTCTGTAATATTTTCACCATTCTTTCAAATAACAGGTACTTTATTCTTGACTTATTTTCAGTTTTTCTGGTTTTTTATCGACCCTGTATGTTAATTCGAAATTTTGAATATGGCAGTGGACTTTTTAACATAAGCAAAATTTGTTTTGAAGAATGACTTTTTCTTCTAATATGCAAAATAAGAAAGTTTACAAGTATAGTTAGGTCCATCCGTGGACACACTGAATATATAACTGTTTGTTCCTTCTCCGTAACAGTCGCGGATTTAGGGGGGCGCAGGGGGCGCCGCCCTGAAGCCTTGTACACAACGGATTTCAATAGCAAATTGTATAAAAATACATATTGTAACATAAACATTAACTATTCCTTCATATTCTACAAAATATTATAAACAAAAACAAACATTTCCCGTCTATGTAAGGTCTTTGAAATGAATAATACCACGAAAATATGAATATAGGTCAATACTAATATGTTATATAAAAAGTGTAAGCGTTTTTTGGGCATTTTTTGCTCTTGCTCTTTGATTGTTCCTGAAAACATTCCTTACACATCTCACTGCGATTTTATCAAAATTTGCGCCGGATCGTTTTGACTTCTAAAAGAAACAAATAACCAAATAGTTTTTTTTTAAACTTTCGTTTGAAAGTAAATTTCCTCGAGAAACAGCTTTTCGAAATGGATAAACAAAACTTTTCAAAAATATTTTCTCGAATACACATATTTCGCAGGAACATTTTTAAAAAAATGTCCTGACAGCTTTTTCAAAGATGCTTTTTTAAATCGGATTTGTGAAATATTTTTTCAAAAACAGGTATTTCGAAAGTACATTATTTTTAAATCGTCTTCAAAAAATATATTTTAAAAAGTAGGTAGGTACATTTTTCGAAAATATATTTTCGAAGACAGTATTTAAAAAATTAAATTATGAATTCTATTAGCTTGAAAAATTTTACTGAAAAAAGGATGAAAAAAGATCCTGAACAAAACTAAACGCACCTTTTTTGGATTTGATCAGGTTTCCAGAGGGTTGGTATGTTACTTTCTCGTAAATTAATTTTCCAAAAAGCCGTTGCTTCAAAAAATTAATATCCGAAAAAATTTAATGTTGTTCTCTTAAAAAGTGTATTTTTGAAAATTGCTTTAAAAAAAATTGAAAAATTGGTTTTAGAAAAATTATTGTACTTTTGTAATACTCGTATATCCTCCCAAATATGCAGAAGGAATAAATAAAAAATGCTACAATGTTTACAGTTCCATATTAAGCAAATAATTTGTCCTGTGGCGTGTAAGCTAAGATGACTGTTTTTTTTTTGATGGTAAATTAAGTAAATTTTTTCGAAAAACAGCTTCCCGAAAGATGCATTTTCAGAAATTGATCTACAAAATTTTCTCGAGTAATATTTCTTTTAAAAAAGAATCTTTGAAAAATACATTTTCCGAAAATATATTTGTTAGAAAATATAGTCTTTCTAAATTTAAATTATGAACTCTACTGGCTTAGAAAATGTTAATGAAAAAATAATAAAATGATCCTGAACTGACTAACCTAAACAAAACTTTTTTGTGTTCGGTCAGGTTTAGGATTTCTTGTGTCTGCTATGATACTCTGTAGTAAATTACTTTCAAAAAAGTGATTTTTAATATGAGTATTCGAAGTCTTTTTCAAAATAGTTATTTATGATATAAGTGTTAAAAGTACAATTTTACGGCACGAATTTGATAGTTTGCAGAATGAGCGAAGCGAATTCTGCAATTCACATGAGTGCCTTAAAAGTACTTTTAACACAAATATCATACAAAATTTTTTCTACAAACGTCAATAAAAAACAATAAGACAATTACAATTTTTAGAAAGTTTAATATATTGGAAACACATAGTTTTAAGTAGCATCGTAGATATAATATAAAATTATTAAGTTGACATTTGTCAAAAAACCTAACAACCATTGTTGGCGTCGTAGTTGTTATGGAAATACTTTTAACACTAGTGCCACAAAGTAACATTTTTAAGGCCTCTGCGGGGTGCTATAAAATGCATTTTTAACACGTTTGTAGAAAAAAATATTTAAACAATGTACTTTCTAAAAACAAGTTTTCGAAAAGTGGTTAAAAAATTCGAAAAGTTGTTTTCCGAAAAAAAAGGTTTGCAAACATCACTGATTTACGAATAACTGTATTCGAAAATATATTTTCGAAAAAACGTGCTTTCAAAAGATATGTTTTTGAAAAATTTTCATGTATCAGTCCAAATGGACAGAGGGTATAAATAAAAAAAAAATGCTAGAATTTTGGTAAGTTACGATGACAAACCGTTCTGTTTTCGCAAGAACAGGTTTAGGTATTTCGTCCATTATGAAATAGTGTACATTTCTTACAATAAAAAAATAATGACGCACGAAAACTTGCTCGTTCTTTCTGGTAGGGGAGAGTGTCAATGAAACGGACACTTCCAAAGAAAAACTCATATCTGTTTTATTATGCTTTCAAACACTGTATAGCATATATAGTATAAAACGGTGATAAATTAGTTAACAATTTTAATTATCGAAATTTTTTTTAAGTAACACCTTTTAAATAAACAGAACATCAAAAATAAATTTCATTTTGGCCAGTGCATAACAATGGTGTATTGAAACGGACAGAGGGTGTTATGAAAAGGACGGGTCCACAAAAATAATAACAAATATAGTTAAAAACACTTTTTTTCAAAGTAGGTACAAATATGAAGTCCTAGATACTAACTTCCTTATTGTAACAAAATAAAATATAACATTTAAATAATTAAAAATAGAAATTAATTACATTTATTTCAAAAAAAAAATGATGAACACCTTTTAGTCCGCATATCTCATGAACCCATATCTGACACACAAAACATTTAAGCCAGTCCATTTTACTTGATATACAAACACCAATACAAACTACATTTTGTCCATCGCTGTCTTTTTCTTGAACTTGTTTCTTTTCAATATGTATGCTTTTCTTTCCTTTTGCATATTCTGTCATCATGTTCCTTTGAAAACTAAGGCCACAAAGGGGTATATCATCATCACCGGAATCATGTAACGAAATATCTGAGTTTGAGTTTCCAGAACTAGATTCCTTGCACAAACTTTTGATCAGTATTTTTGTGACACTTGATAACTCCTTTTCTTAGGAGCAGCGGCTTTCTTTTCTTTTATAAGTCTGTCTTTCTCAGGCGTACCAATTATAATAGTTGTTTTGCCTTTACGGGGACCTCCAAGCTTTCTTTTTCGTGCAGCAGCCTTAGGATACAGCCTTACGTGTTCGGGCGACATGACTGCTTCCTTAGATGTAGAAGGTAAATTCACATATATATATATATATATATATATATATATATATATATATATATATATATATATATATATATATATATATAGCAATAGCGGTTATAGCAAACCCTTTGATTATGCATTGAAACCCAAGCAAACAAAATATCCTTTATTTATTATGTGAAACCATGTGGTTTTGAAACGGACATGCATGGATGTATTGAACCGGACGTCCGTTTCAATGTATCAATACATGTCCACTTCATTACAATTGCCATCTTGTTTCTTTAATCGTTTTCAAAGCCGAAGGAAAATATCTTATAGAAAAGCTCTCTACATGGCATGCTTCTCAAAGGTGTTACAGAAAAGATTACCTAAGCCCAAAACACCAATTCACAATAGCTTGCCTTAAATAAAGTTACCAAATTTCACTAAAAATTTACTTTTTACGCCGAAAATAATATTTCTTACCTAGCTCATCTCCTACTTACACCGCAAAACTGGCACAGCTGTGGCGCGATACACTCAAGACAGTGTTGCCAGAATGCTATTTACCACCGCTTTGTAATAAAGGGTATTTACACTAGAGCGACTGTCCGTTTCATAGCGTGTCCGTTTCATTGACACTCTCCCCTATATACTTTTCTGTAGCTTGAGGTGACGTTGCCCCCCCCCCCCCATAGACGAAATTCTAAATTCGCCCTTACACGGTAATATTGTAAAGGATTAAAATATACCAAGACCTATGTAAATCTTTTATCTCATAATTTAAATTTGTTTTTTTTTTGTATTTTCCAAAATGAAATAAAATCCTTTTTGGTAATATTTAAAGCCATATTTTAGTAAAATAATATATACAAGATACAGCTCATAATTTAAAAAATACCCAATACCCACAGGGTGTAAAAGATCTTATTTAAATTGAGATGCTACAGCCTGCTTTAACACACGTAAAGATTATGTTTCCCTAATCTTGAGTTATGTTCTGTATTTTACCTACCATAAATTTTCACAAATTCTGTGGATATTTCCGTGCTTGTGAATACGAAGGAAACGGAAGTTTTATACATATATGTTATGTGGAAATAAAAGCTACTTTGTGGGTGCTAAAATAATTTAGTTTTTAATTTAATTACATGATGTAGTGTTTCTTTTAACAAATTTTGCTTTTTTCTTTCCAAGTTGTTTTAGTTAGAAAACAGCACTTTTAATTTAGTAATAAAATATCACTTTTATAATTCCTTTTTTTGTATTGATTTTTAACTTTAGGGACTTGGTCACTTTGTCTAAATAAGCATCATACTTTAAAATTTGCATTAGCAAGGCAGTATCCAATTAACATTTCTATAGCTTGCGGTTTTGACCATTAACACTATGGCGGTTAAATCAGGTCTCTCTTTACTAGTACTTCTTGTTTTAGCTTATGGATTTTCTTCTGGCATGCGTGGTAATTTAATAGCATGCCTGATTTCAGAGATATACAAAAAAAATTGATTTAAAGGAAAATAAATAATAAAAAAAATAATAAAATTTGTTGCATTTTATTTTTCTGGAATAAGTCTCTACAAATAAAGCTGTGGTGTTTACAGGATTTATTATTTTACTATAAACAGAATTGTAAAATATACATAATTGCGGTGTTACTTAACCCTTGAACAGTCCTACTTTACTTCGATCAAAGATCGTTTGTGAACATCCTACTTAACTTTTATGTGATCACTGAGCGTTAACAATACTCCTCCAAGTTATTTGAGCTTTCGGCACGTAAATACCTTCCATTTACAAAGCACACCAAGTTTCGTCTTAGTTACGGCAAAACATACTGTGAGTTTCTTAATATATGAAATGTTAAGTGCAGTTTAAAATATTTTACAACCTGATGCCAACCACCATAAAATGTAGATTTAGAGATAATATATTCCAGTAACGACTCGTAATATTAAAAAACGACAATTTAGTGTTTTTTGCTTAACTATTAACGTAAAGAAAATACCGAATAATAGATAGATATTTTGCATAAGCCTTGCCTTAGTTACAATAATAAATACTATTTGTTAGAAAATACTTTGCAGATGATCTTGAATTCTCTAATATTTCTCAATTTTGTGAAAAGACTTTCACAGATGTTAAAAGCAAATATTTGATAAGTATTTTTTCTTATTATTCCTTCATTCCTTTCGGACAAGAACCTTTTTGACCTTACTTTCTGAAAATGATTTCCAAAACATTTTATTTAATAAAATTAATACAATATTGACTATTAAGCCTTACTCGGAATTAAAGTGCTTTTACATCATAAAATTTAAATTACTTCCAATCTAATACTTTAAAGATTTGCTAAAACATGACTTTGCTCGCGATTACGTCTTTGATTCAATTTTTCCAAGAGGCACTAAAATTAATGGTTGATTTCGAAAAGCAATAGCAAAGGGTAAAGTAGGAACGTGAGAGTGGATGTATTTTTATGATTTTCGTTAAATTTCGCTTCGTATTTAGACTTATTGATTTTACCTTTAAAAGTTCAAGTGTATTTGAAATGAATTTAGTATATAGTGCAATACGTCTGTATTACGCAGTCAAATTAAACTATAATTAATATTACCATTAGGAATATACGCCATGAAATATACCATTGCAATGTCAAGTAACTGTACCGAAATTATTTAATAAATTAACAAACCGGCCATATTTAACACCACTGAAATAATAAGCTGCTTCGGCCA
Source organism: Philopedon plagiatum (assembly GCA_963971165.1). NCBI lineage: Eukaryota > Metazoa > Arthropoda > Insecta > Coleoptera > Curculionidae > Philopedon > Philopedon plagiatum. The sequence goes on along the minus strand of OZ020198.1, from coordinate 28,576,284 downwards.
AATTATCCAAATCACTTATATACGTGGCAATCTGAAAAGCATATATTTCCACAATACCGGCATTTTCTTCCAGAAAATCTCACCTTAAAAATATAATCAGTTTTTAATAACACTCTTACAGCATTTATATTGATAACTATTACCATAGACTAAATAATACCTAGACGAACACTGCCGTGCAACGAAAAGCGGCTCTTCCTTGAGACATTTGGTGGATTTAGTGGTTTATGGTTTAAAAGTTGATTTGTCTACCATTATATAAATATGTATACTATGTATCTACATGTATATGTAATGGTGGACAAACAAACTTTTAAACCATAAACCAGTAAACCGACCAAATTTCTCAAGGGAGACTGGCTTTTCGTATAATATTCAAATGTCTATCTATATTTTTTATAGTATCTGCTACTAGTCACTATTTTTACTTTTAACAGGTTTTAACCTTTAACTTACGTAAAAGACTAGACACGGAAATATTTCCATTTACACGCCGCCGGTCTATCTAGTAATTGCTACGAATTGTAGCGTGCTTTGTCTAATTCGCTTCCAATTCCACCCTTATTCCTTCTGCACATTTCGCTTTTCCAACCGCTACGTCTGTACCCCACAGACTGTCCAATATAATACTTAAGGTCAAACAAGTTTAAAAAATTCTTCTATCCCTTGACACCAAAAAGTCCTGCGGTCTGGATGGCATACCGGCAATTGTTCCAAAAAAATGCGCTCCAGAACTTGTACCCATCTTAACTCGTCTTTTCCAGATCTCCTATGACAAGGGTACCTTCGCTGATAGCTGGAAGACTGCTCGTGTCCCGAACAAAGGTTCCAAGCCCTTTCCATCCATTTACAGACCTGTCTCTCGCCTCTCTGTTGTTAGCAAAGTTGTGAAGAAAGTGAGCAACTTGCAAATACCTAACTAAATCAACTAAAATATCTACAAATATATAAAATCATCCATGAGACAGTACGAATTTCCTTACCAAAGATCCACAGCTGATCTCCTTAACTTTGTCACACATAACCAAAACAAGTCTTTCGAATTTCATGGCGAATCCTAGATTGTTGCTTTTGATATTTCCAAGGCCTTTAACCAAGTATGGCATGCCGCACTTCTCAACAAACTACCTTCTTACGGTCTTTCTCTCAAATTATGTACCTGGATTGGTAGATTTTTCTCCAATCGGCGCGTATCTGTCGTGATGGACGGTCACTCATCTAACTTCCATCCTATCGATGCTGGCGTATCCCAAGGTTCAGTCCTGACCCCAACCCTATTTCTTCTTCATATGAATGACCTGCTCTCTTCAACTACCAATCCCATCCACAGTTATGCTGACAACATTCATTTTTCCAGGCAAGTCTCTAATCAACAGCTGGATAACAGATGCAAATCTATGCACCTTATCCCTTTCCCAAGAGCATCAATTAATCTTAGACTGGGATGCCAAGAACCCTGTTCACTTCGACGCCTGCAAAACTCAGTCTTGCGCCCTGTCACGCAAAAAATCCGGCACTTACCCCATCCACATGAATGGCCAGGCCCAGCTTTCGATCTTATTGGCATCGCTTTCAAACATGATCTCAGCTGGCACAAACACATTACTTCAGTAGCCACATCAGCAGCTAAAAAGCTTGATTTTCTCTTTCGAGTTAAAAAATACTTCTCCCCTTCCAACTTACACACTCTTCATGTTGCCTAAATAAGACCAACCCTAGAGTACTTGTCCCACATCTAGGAAGCGGCATCATCTTCGACAGTTAACATCCTCGATTCTATCCAAAAGAGAGCCATTCGACTCCTCAATGACCAAATCCTCTCAAGAATACTTCCTTCTCTCGCTCATCGCCGCGCTGTTGGGGATTTATCCCTATTCTACTGATACTTACACGGATTTTGCTCTGACGAACTAGCCGCTATAATTCCCCCCTTGACTGTTCCTAACAGAACAGCAAAAGACGCGTTGCGTCTGCATCCCCGCTACAAAATCCTAGAAAATCCCAATTCTCTCGCGCATTCATACCCAGGGTTGGAACCCCAGATTGTGGAACAAATTGCCTGCAGATGTTTTCCCTTTTCCTTCGAACGTCCAATCTCTTAAATCCCGTGTCAATGGATTACATTTCCCTGCTGTTCAGAGAGCCAAGGTACCTTAGTTTTTAGGCTTGAGAAGTGTACGTGGGCTGTCTTAGATAAAAAAATCTGACTGACATTTGACAGCTATTTTACTAACTAAAATTTGCACTTTCGTTAAAACTATGGTTTAGATTAAGGATTTACGGATAGTAAAGAATTTAATTTGTTTAACTGTTGTTAATTTAAATAAATGTTGTTTAATGTATTATTTATTAATAAATGGTCGTAGAAGAAAAGTGTATCCAACTCCCATGTAATGTAATGGATCTAATGGTAATGCGAGTATACTCGCATTCGTAACAACACTCGCCAATGCTCGTGTCCCTACTTTATGATCGTGTATTAATAGCCATTATTACATAGTCGTATAATTTTCTATTAGTACATACTTATGTTAATATTTTTCTTATATATATATATATATATATATTTGCGGTAATAACCTAATGAAACCCTTTTCAAACAAAAATCCGCAAAATTAATAAAACTTAAAAGCACTTTCTAATAAAGAAACAAGAAATTGTGGAACAGATCCATTTCATATATTTAATATTCAACACAATATTTAAACCACAATATGCAACAATGCTAAAACGGAACATTTTAATACCTTAATTTCATTCATTAATGATTGTTTTGTTTTAAATTCCTATAATAAAGAAAAAAGAACCTATAAATAGGCAGTAGGAAAATTCTTGATATAATTTTTTAGCAAAATAAAATAAGCTGTTGTTGAAACAATTTTAACATAGTCTACCAAGAGCATTAAAAATTTGAAAATGGCAGGAAAATTCATTATATTTAAATAGTAGATGCCGAAATACCTAGACCACAAATATTCTAATTTCTTTAATTTAGCTTTAAGTACTACAATTTGACAATAAAGGGAGAAAGAATATTTAATTTAAGAAAAATTGATTTCCACAAATCATATTTTTGTAGATTATTAAATAATTTATATGAAAATTTATGTATTATCAATTACTTGTGCCTTTTTTTCGATGAGCATTCATTGAATCAAAAAATTAATTTTATTTTCAAATAAATGTATGTATTAAAAAATGGTTTTTTATGGATTCGTCAGAATTTTCGGAATTATCTTTTAAATTTAATTAAACTTTGAATACAATTTTACTTTTTTTTAAATAAACATTATTGCTAATCATTTTTTGCGGGTAAAAAATTGTATGCTTTTACAAAACCAGCCTGATTCATTACAGGGCTTCCGAAGAATTGTGTTTGAATGTTGAAGTTCCTGTTTTTTTAAAATTAATCCTTACCTATATTACAAATGCGAAAGCCTGTTTGTTTGCGTATGTGTTACTCCATTACTTTTCAACGGAGCAACGAATTGCGACGAAGTTTGCATAGGGGCTACTTTTATCACGATTAGTAGTGTAATAAAAGAAACCTTCACAATTCAGGCTTTAATAAACTAAAATTGTAGTACAAAGGAAACGATTGACAATACTGACTTATTCATTACATGACATAAAATATTAACAATTAACTAGGTAACTAAATACAGTGTAGGTCAATGTATTTATATAACATTCATCCCCGCTCAGTTTCTAACATAATCTTGGAGATACAAAGGAGACCTACGGATTCGTTTTTCTGTACGCTGAATAGGCTGAATTGAGTCAACAGAATTTTCAGTTGTCTTGGAGGGCTTTTCTGTTTGAATTTGATTTTCTGTTTTCATTTCATTATCGATTTCTACCTGGATTTCATTTTCAGAAGATTGGTCTGGTTGCACAGGAGTTGGGACTGGTAATGGTTGCGAGTTTGTTGCAGGAACGTTATTATCCCATATTTGAGGTCTGTTTACTTCTTTAATTAAGGATACATCACTCCTTGGTGCTAAATGACGGGTAGATACAGTTATCTCATTACCATTTGATAACCTTACACGGGCATAATCGGAATTTGCTTCTAAGAGTTCTACTTCTTCCGCTAGCGGATCGTATTTACTCTGTCTACCATGTTTCTTCATAAAAACTATACCAGGGTTACTTAACCAACTTGGAATAGATGTACCATTTGTTGACCCTCTGGGATGATTAAACATTCGCTCGTGAGGTGTACAGTTGATTGAAGTACATAAAAGTGACCTTATTGAATGTAGTGAATCGATGAGCACATCTTGCCATTGCTTTTTATGTAGATGTCTAGATTTTAAAGCTAACTGAACAGTCTTCCAAATTGTTCCATTATATTTTTCACATTGACCGTTACCTTCAGGATTATAGCATGTTGTTCGACATGTAGCAATCCCGTGACTTGTTAGAAAAGATTTCACTTCAGCTGACAAAAAAGTTGTTCCTCTATCACTATGAATATAAGCAGGAGTACCAAACACAGAGAATAGATTAGTCAGACAGTTAATTACTGTTGAGGATGTCATATCCGAGCATGGAAAGGCAAAGGGGAATCTTGAGTATTCGTCACCAATATCAAGTAAGTATCTATTTCGGTTATTAGATGGTAATGGTCCTTTAAAGTCAATACTGAGTCTTTCAAATGGAGCTGTTGCCTTTATTAAAGTTCCTTTGTTTTTATAAAATCGTGGTTTTATTTCTGCACAAACTGGGCATGTGGATATTATTCTTTTTACATCTTCTAAGGAATAAGGTAAATTCTTGCAGCGAATCCAGTGATAAAATCTTGTAATACCTGGGTGACATAGTGTATTATGTAGTTCATACAGACTTTTATCTGAAATAGATGGTCTAATTGCTGCTGATATCCTTGAGAGTGTGTCTGCTACGATGTTCTGATTGCCAGGTCTGTAGATTATATCAAATTTATAGCAAGATAATTCGATACGCCATCGCATTATTTTCTCATTTTTAATTTTTGAGGAGCATTTGACATCAAACATAAAAGCTACTGACCTTTGGTCTGTAATAAGTAAGAAACGGCGACTCATTAAATAATGTCTCCATTTTCTAATAGCTTCTACTATTGCGTAAGCTTCTTTCTCGACGCTAGACGGCTGCTGTTCGGTTTTTGATAGGGTTCTAGAGAAAAATGCAACAGGTCTACCATGCTGTGTCAACTGAGCTCCAATGGCGAATTCTGAAGCATCAGTTTCTACAGTAAATGGGGCTTTCTCGTCAACAGAGGTGACAACTGCATTGATACTATCTTGTTTTAACCTCTCAAAAGCTAGAACTTGATCTGTTTTTAACGGAAATTGTTTAATACCAATAAGTGGATGAATTTTCTCAGAAAATTTGTAAATACATTTTGAATAATGGGCAAACATGACCTGAATCCTTCTAAGTGATGCGCCATCTGTTGGTATTGGTAGATTAATCATTGGTTGAAGTCGATCAACGTCTGGTTTAATGATTTTCCTTTCTATTGTATAGTCAAGGATATTGATACTGGTCAAGGAGTATTTACATTTATCATTGTTTAGGGTAAGGTTGTATTTCTTTACGGTATCCATAAATTTTTGTAAATTTTGATCATGATGTTCTTGTGTTTTTCCACAAATAGTGACGTCGTCCAAGAAAGCATACGTATCAGTTAATTCTTCATTTTGTATAATGTTGTTGATCATGCGTTGGAAACAAGCAACTCCATTGGTAACTCCAAAAGGAATTCTTGTAAATTGATAGAGGTTACCACACGCTTCAAATCCAGTATAGGCTCGTTCGCTGTCTAGAATGGGTATTTGATGATAAGCACTGCGCAGGTCAATTGAACTAAAATATTCATATTGTGAAATTTGATTAATCACATTGTCGATATTTGGCAAAGGATATGCGTCTAGTAAAGTAAATTTGTTTATTGTTAAATAATAGTCAACAACCATGCGTTTCTTATGATTCGTGTTTGTCGTTACTAAGACTTGTGCTCTCCAGGGCGAATTACTTGGTTCTATGATATTTTCTGAGTAATTTTTGTACTTCATTTTCTATAAACTTGTAATCTTCAGAAGAAAACCGCCGAGATTTTATCGCAATAGGTTTGCAATTTTCTGTTAACTGAGCAAATAGTGGATATGGTTTTACATTTGCTGTAGCTAAATTACATATAGAAGGAGGTGGTTTTTTCCACCAAAAACGAATTCTACTCCAGAATATTTTTGAAGAATATCGTGTCCAATAATAATGTCAGCACATAAATCGTCCATAATAAAAAGTTTCACATTTTCATAGCTTTGACTGAATATTTTTAAATTTACAATACAGAAACCACAAACTGATGAATTTAAAGACGACGCTGCCGCTGCCATAGAAACGCTGCCAGTATCAACTAGGGCGTCTGTAACAGCGTTGTTAACCTGAATTTTAATGATGGCGTTAGATAAGCATGCTGGAGGCGCTGCTGACATCATCCCAATTAAGGAGGCAGATGTTTTATTGAACTGTTTTTGATTTTTCGATCTGCACACCTGTGAAAAGTATCCCGCTTTGCCACATGAATGACAGATTGAATTTTCAGCTGGACATTTATCTCTAGAATGTCTATTTTTGCCACAAAAATAACATTTGGAAGCAATGGCAGCAAGTGTAGAATCATTTTGCTCGTTTGATGTATGAGTGTTTAAAACTGCAGCATTAATAAAAGAATTGGATGTATAAGAATCAGATTGTTGTTGAGCCATTTCTAATGATCTAGCTGAACCATATGCTTGTTCGAGTGTCAAAGTTGTATTTTCAAGTAATCTTTGTCTAATTAGAGCGGTGTTTAAACCTCGGATAAAAGAATCTCTCATGTATTCATCCCTATTTTTGTCTGCTGTGACAGATTTGAAATTACATTCTTTGCTTAAAAGTTTTAGAATCTGCAAATATTGATCGATTGATTCACTTACTTGTTGTTTTCTTGTGGATAAAGTATGTCGTGCAAAGATTTCACCATGTGGTTTAACATAAAGTTTTTCAAGAATGGTCATAGCATCTGTATAAGTTTTGCTTTCACTTATAGGTTCAAAAACTGAGGAACTTACATGTTTTTTCAGCACATTCAGTTTAGTTTCGTCTTCTGAAACCTTAGCAGCTCCTAAAAAGTTCTCAAATGTTCGTTTCCAATGATTCCAGAGTTGTGCAGCATTACTTGAGTTTGTATCGATTTCCAGGCGATCAGGTTTGAGTAGTTTATCCATTTTCGAGTATGTAATATTAGATGGTAATGGTCCTTTAAAGTCAATACTGAGTCTTTCAAATGGAGCTGTTGCCTTTATTAAAGTTCCTTTGTTTTTATAAAATCGTGGTTTTATTTCTGCACAAACTGGGCATGTGGATATTATTCTTTTTACATCTTCTAAGGAATAAGGTAAATTCTTGCAGCGAATCCAGTGATAAAATCTTGTAATACCTGGGTGACATAGTGTATTATGTAGTTCATACAGACTTTTATCTGAAGTAGATGGTCTAATTGCTGCTGATATCCTTGAGAGTGTGTCTGCTACGATGTTTTGATTGGCAGGTCTGTAGATTATATCAAATTTATAGCAAGATAATTCCATACGCCATCGCATTATTTTCTCATTTTTAATTTTTGAGGAGCATAACTAAAAATACATGTAAATGTGCAATCGTCTTCCGTTGCCGGTGGCTGGGGTTGACGGGTAAGTCGCCGACCAATCATATCACATACATGTTCGATACAGAAATAACGTTGGTGGCAAGGCACCTAAGTACATTTCGTACAACATGTGGCCTGATATGCCTTTTTAAAATGTAGCTCCTTGTGACCTCTGCATGTATGGTACCAGTTCGGCTTCTATAGCGTCCGTCTGGTAGCGCTGCGAGGTTGCCTTGAATGCGCAGTAGACGGCTACAAGATTCCTAACTGATGGCGCCCCAAACCATCACTCCACGTTGTAGCGCTGTATGCTGCAAGACAGTGCAGTCACTCCGACCCCGTTCACCACATCTCCGTCTCCGAATGAATGCTCGTCTGTCATGGCCCATTAGGGTAAACCGGAACTTATCAGAGAAAATGGTAAGGTTCCATTATGGGCCAAACTTTCACTGACTTTGGCACCATTCCAGACGTCACCGCGCCGCTGGCTTGGGGTGAGTAGCAGCCGCAACAACGGACGTTTTGCTCAGAGGCGTTCCAAGAGTAACCTGTATCGACTGGCACTTGGTGAGAGCTGCCGACCCGTTGCAGTCGACCACTGTTGTGCAAGAACGCGCGAGGCAGTACTACGGTTTGCTAGGGCCACGTGCACCAATAGCCGATCTGTCGACGCGCGCCAATGCCTGGGTGATGAGTTATTGCACTGACTCCACATCCAGGCCACAGTACTAGTTTCCCGCCCTATGCGTTTGGCAATTAATTGTTCTAAATGATAAATCGCCCTCACGCCGAAGATCTGCGGATCGACTTTCAGTACCCGCGTTTAAGCTGTACACTTATTCGGTCGGTACCTCGTGAAAGGCAGTGGAAAACTACTACGTAGTAGTACTATGCCTGGTACAACCTCTCAAATAGTGCCGTTCGGATCCAGCGATAGACTGTAGGTCCCATGAATCCGTGAAAAATCTATAAAATGATACACATCGGGCATATTATGCAAGAAGTAGCCTTCGCTCAAAATGAGCATGGACTAGTGTTGTAAATATCCGTATTCATTAGATATCCGAATCATACGGAATCGGAATCAGCTAATATCCGTATCCATTATCCGAATTCGAATCCATTTCTTGACCCGCGCGAAAGCGGTTACAGATCATGTATACGTATGCATGCAACAAACTAAAACATTTTCTATCCGGATACACGGCTAGGTAGGTCGATGCGGTATCGGTATCATACCAGTCGAAGTCGAAGTTTAGGGATAAGAAGGCACCGCGTCGCGCCGTTCTCGTTTGAATTCGGTTCGGGTGAGGCGGGACTAGTTTAACCAATGGGTCTCATCTCATATGATACCCGTTACCCCGATAACTATGCCATCTTTTTTTAGGAAATGTCATTAGAAAGAGAAAGCACAATATCAAATATGCCAAATCGCAGACCGTGTTGTTCGCTTACACTCGATTCCGATTCCGTTTTCTCTTTGCACTTTGCATTAGTAACCACCCGATGCGAATTTATTTTGATTCCGAATCCGTATTCAAGTTCTCGGCCGGTTCCGGATAATCCGGATTCTTTTAATATTCGGATCCAACGGATTTTTGGATACGTATCCTTACATCACTAGCATGGACATAAGAAAAATTGAAGAACAGCACTGGGTGGTAATTTTACTTTAAAATATTTATTCCAATATTAATCCTACAGAATTTAGTCGTTTGTAATATATTTGAGAAAATCGGCGAACATATATCCAACAACAATTTAGTGTTTGCTTTTAGTTTTCTTTAGTTTTAACAAGCTGTTCGTTTATATCATTAAATAATAATTCATTTTATTTTCAAATTATGCTGAAAAGGTAATTTTTAGCTAAAAATAACTAGTCATTTAACTTCCTTTAAAAACACGATTACCGTTATAATACTTATAATCTGCATGTTTTCAGAGGTATAAAAAGCAATCAGAAACATTTAATTATATGGTTCTGGAGTAAGAGTTACTTTTGATTAATGATACTTGATTAAAATAAAAAAAGACAATTTACTTCTCCGAACTTCAAGTTTAAAATAAGATTTAATTTGTTTAGAAATGTTATATAATTAAACCAATAAAATATTGTTGGTAACGTAATTATACTTAGAGGATATAAATGTCTTGTGTTATTTTTTTAAGACACGATTTGACACACTCCCTTATGTATTGGAGAAACAATATTTGATATTTGCAACACCATATTTTTAAATAAAATATACAGGGTGCTATAAAATTCACTACATATATTTGAAGAGGTGACTCCTGTAGAAGTCTACAGACACACCCAATACTTTTTTCTTATATCGAACATTTTAAAAATTTTCAAAAATACCCTAAAACCCGTCAGAATTCGTCGCACCTGGCTGACCTCATGTTCGCTTGACGGAAAATTGCTCGCGAAAAACTAAAATCGACTGAATTTGTTGCAACGTTGCCAGACATATAAGTCTTTAAGAAAAAAAGAAAAATTTGTTTTCTGTTTTTAAGCGCAATTTAAGTTAAAGTTTAAAAAAATTTAAACCCTTTCCTAAGAAAAAACAAAAAAATTAATAAAAAGGCCACTGCCAAAATCAATCCTTTTTGTCAGTAGTTGTAATTTTAACTACTATTTGCCTAACATAATTTAAATATCAATAAGTAAAACTAATAAATAAACAGAAGTTGCAAATAGTGATACTTACCTAGTAGAGAATATGTTAAAAATGCCCCCATCTGCTTCCAAACAAGCATGATGCACTCTTCGCAGCATATTGTCCCGAACCCATTCAAAGATATTCTCTATATTCCTTATTTCTTGGGCTGTCATTTAAATACGATTTCGCAGTTGTTTTACTTTTTCAATTAGCACACTATACAATATTTCCTTCATCGTACCCCACAAGAAGAAGGTGGTAGAGTAGCTTTCCCTCGACCGAGGAGGTCTGGCTGTTAAATCAGTTCACTATTTACTAATACCTCTTGTTTTAGCTTGTGGATTTTCTTCAGGCATCCGTGGTAATTCAATACAATGCAACATTTTAAACGTATACACAAAATTAAATAATAAAAAATAATAATAAATGCCAAACAAATCGATTTTAAGAAGACAGAAATTTTTCTTCACCGAGGAGGTACCACCCCACGCACCCACTTAAAGAGCTGGTGAAATCTTAGCAGATGCTTCTAGCCCTGGGTGCGTGAGTCGGTTTTTTCTTTTCCTTTTCTCTTCAGACTGTCATTCTATCTCTTCTCGTTTCATTCTCTGTCACTTCTTATCCTACTCTTTTCTAACTATCCACCTCTTCAAAAAAACATTTGGAAATCATGATGGCGTTCCCAGGTGTAACAAATTCCAGAGGTAAACTACCCCTCCATTCGGATCCCCGGGCGATGGGTGCCCCATCCAAGAATTCCAAAAATATAATAACCTCCAACAACATCTGCGAGCTTAATTTCTACTTGGACTTTGTCCACCACTACCTCCAATCATGCAAACCCCACATTCTTTTCCTGACCGAAACCCAAATCAGTCCAAAATCCTCCACTAATCATCTCCTGTTTCCATGCTATGAACTTCTGTCATTTTCGTCTTCATGGTGGGGTATGCGCCTAGGTTCGCAGCAGTCTTTCTTGCACCAGACTCCCGAACCTGGAACTAGGCAAGTCCGATATTCTCTGGTTAAAACTTACCCTTACATCTTCTACTAAATTTATCTGTTGCATCTACCGCTCCCCAGACAACTCCTACCATAAGTTCTTTTTCAAAATCTCTATCCAAAACTCGACAAAAATACTAGTGAATAGCGTCACCTTAGCGAACTTGTTGCTCAGCACAGTTGCCACATTATAGAAGCACTGATATATAGAATATAGCATGAACTTTGACACATGAATATCAATGTAAAAAATACATAGATACCTTTTTATTACATTAAAAATGAGATGAAGCTCTCGTTTTATAATATAGTTTGTTAAATAATACAATCAACACTAAATTGATTTGCGCAGAAACGACAACATGTGATTTCCGAGCGAATTTAAATGGCACAGAATCAATCGATTTTAAATGATAAAGTGTCACACATTTAAAAACCTGCTTAAGATGCGTACTTATTCTTCGGCAAGTTTTTACATAAATGAAATCTGACCTTTTGTGTCCTCATAATGTGACTTTATACATTGTATTATTTATCGAAATGTCAGGATGTTTTGTAAATATCGATATATCGTTGCCATTCCTAGCCACTGGCCTTCACTTCAGGTGACATAATGGAAGTCAGTGACTCTTATCATATGACCAGTGACGCGCCTGCGAATTTTATTAGAAGCTTGTAAAATTCTGTCTATTTAGTGAAAAAAATAATAGTTTGCAGCCTTTTAATAGTGCTATTAGTATTAACAAAATATCGTACGCGCTTATAGTGTTCACCATTTATAAGAATATACCAACATTTCTTCGTGTTTAGTTGGGTTTTCATGTTTAACCCAAACAGCTTATAGGTTTATTTGTGTAGTAATAGTACCTATATTAACTTTATTATTTAGAAAAAATAGTTTCCAGCCCTTTAATAGTGCTATTAGCGATAACAAAATATCGTACGCGCTTAATGTTTTGCATTATAAGCAGTGAGCGGAATCACGATGCGACAACAGAGTCGCACTCAGGACAAAAGCTATTTTACAAGATATTAAGTTATTAATTTTTTCGAAATACTAAACAGATTTTACAGTAGAATATAATGTACATATTCCTTTCTGATAACCAACGCTTGGGCAAGTATTGTTCTTGGGCAGAAATCATAAATTAAAATAGTTGTAGCTAAATATAACGTTATTTTTATATATACAACTATTATAAAAATTGTATATATGTTCTGGACTTTATATTCTAACAGGCGCGGCTCGTCCATAAGGTCATTTTTCAATGACCCACCTACATTTATTTTCAATGACCAACTTAATAATTTATTTTTTAAACCCAAACTTTTCTTTTAAAAAAGTGCAATTCTCCAAGAACGAATCAAGCCAAGCCATCGTCGAAAGATATCAATATGCCGGTACCAGTTGGGTTTGCTGGGTTTGCTGCAATACACTCGAACCGCCCCGTGAAATATACTATTTAAAAAACATTTGGGTTTGGCAAAGAAAAACTAATTAACTAATATGCGCATTGTATCTGTATTGTATTTATTAAAGGAAACGGTGTTTCGGCTAGCTTTCCTATTTCATTGTGCAATATCAATATGTGTTGGGGTTGGGGTATTATTTGATATTTCGGTCAAGTTACAGCAAAAATGCAATTTTAGTGTTATGTGTTAGAATAAATAGGCAATACAAGGAATCAAGGAATGTACTGTACCATGAACCATTTTCGTTAAACATGTATTTTTAGTGATTTACAATAAATCTAAGTTTTTCTACAGTTTATCTGTTTCATTATTTAACCCGACTATGCAGTCGGGGCAGTAGCTCTTATGTAGATTCGAATTTTATAAACAGAAGTACATCATCCCATTTAAAATTCCAAAGTTACCCCCCATCCCTCCAAATAGAGAGAGGGGGTAAATGTCAAAAATGTCTGCCTATTAACTCACCAAAACTTCATGAAAATATTTTAAGCCGTTTTCGAGATATCGCCTTGTAACACTTCAAAAAACTCACCCTGTATACAATTCAAAAATTAATTGTCAAAAAAACTGCGTTTTCGGAAAAAAGTTCTTTAGAAAATGTATTTTTCTAAAAACAGAACAGTTTTGAAATCTTTCGTAGAATCATTTTTTTTTCTACGACTATTTAATAAAACCATCATTTTAATGCAATTGAGGAGCCCCATTCAATAAGGGGACATGCGCTCGGCCCGGCCCGGCGCACAGTGGTGAGGCCTTATGTAAGGATCCGGCCAAAACCTATGAGCCTTTGTATGTTAACGTTTTTTTTCTATTTTTTGCAATGTTTAGGAAACAGATTAATGAAACATCATTGTCGGATGTGTTTTTTTGTAAATTTGTAATATATGGGGTAAGTATTCAGTATTTTGATTTTATGATGTATCATTGAGGACGGCAAGAAAATTTCACCTATATTAAAATTGCGTTCTAAATAAATGCTAATTGAATTTCTAGTAACTACTTTTAATGGAAATGAAACAAAATTTTACCTTTTACAAAATTATTAAATCAATAGTTCTTTGGCTTCCTGTTCCAAATCTAAATGAGCGTTAGTTTTTATCCATTGATGTCTTAAGCTGGTTAAATACGGATCTGAAGACACGAGCAATGAATGTAAAACATCTTCATTTGTAGCAGTTCGCGAGCACTTCCGGGAGAACATTTCACGAAATCTTTTAAAGTCTTTATTTCGCGCCTCGGCTGCTTCCTCACTAAGTTGCCCAATAGGAAGGCACGCAGACTTAATTATGCCAGTACCGTGGAGAAGTATTTGATGGACAGATGACGGCATATAATACCAATTATATTTTTCTACAAACAACTCTGCTGTACTTTGTAAATACAATTCAAGTTTCTGGAGCTCTATAGCTTTTCCGCACGTTAAAACTTGTAAAATGATAGAGAATCTTTTGATCAGTTTCATATCAACCCCTGTTACTTCTGCTACTATCTCTGGATTCCTAAAAAATCTTCTAGCAGTGTTGCCATCATTGGAGCTCCCACTACCCTGTCGAGGCACATCAACAACTATCCCTAGTCTGCGTTTAAGTTCATTTTGAATTCTTTTTTTATTTATTTTTACTGATTCTTTTTCGGCAACTGACCTAGCACTCCACTTTTTAAATTCCAGTTTATAAGAGATATTAAGAATGCACTCCATGAAACGAACTAGAGCATGCAAACTAGACAGACCATATTTATAAGAGTCGACTTCAATTGTTTTTGTCCGTATTTTTGGCAAATTATTCATTTCTCTTGGCTTGGCCTTGCATAATGGACAACATGCAGCTGAGGAAGTTTCTGTCAAAACTTGGCGTACTTTTCCGTCCACCATAGTAAAAGCTAAATTATGTGAAATTTGAACGTGTCCATTTCTTGTGGATATCTCTGTCTCATTTAAATTTTCAATTTCATTTTTAAATCTCTCGGCAACAATTTTAGTAAGTTCAGGAGTTTCTTTTGAAAATTCGAAATATATTGGCCTGCAATAATTAGTTGACGATAGATGAGGATTTTGCCAAACTAGTGTATTATTTACAGAAACAAGTTGTAGAGGAACTAGCGATGCCATAAAAATAGATTCATCTATAACACTTAAGTCGCTAAAGTTTTGTTTATAAGTACTGTTTCCCGAAGAACCATCACAACCATATTTAGTATGCAATACAAATGTTTCTGAACCGCTTTCAATAACCTTCTCTAATACATTAGGAATTTTTAGTAAGCGTGTTGTAGTATGATCTAATAACTGTTGAATTGGAATGGAAGCTCCCTTCTCGTTAACTTCTATAGATTCTGGATAACATTCAGCTTTTGCCTTGAAAATTTGATTATAGCTAGGGAAAATATCAGCATTTTTATCTGCACACTGTTGACGTATACAATTGTACTGATATCTTGATAGTTTGACATT
Organism: Philopedon plagiatum; assembly: GCA_963971165.1. NCBI lineage: Eukaryota > Metazoa > Arthropoda > Insecta > Coleoptera > Curculionidae > Philopedon > Philopedon plagiatum. The sequence goes on along the minus strand of OZ020198.1, from coordinate 28,561,013 downwards.
TGTAACTAATGCTAAACCTTCATCTCTTGAAAACTTTTTAACCATATTCTGAGAAAGACGAAGTTTAAACTCACTTGCTCCAAGATATAGTGCTTCCTGAATCAAGGCTGCCTCCTCTCGTTTTCCTTCTGCCCTTAACTTTCGCATCAAAAGGCCTTGTAGTTCTAAGAGTGTCATATCACACGATTTTTCTAGATTAGATAACTTTCTTCTCTTACTTCTTTCCGAACTATCTCTAAGATCCTTTGAAGATCTTCCGCCAGTATCTTTTAAGACATTACCAGTTTTTTTAACTGTTAACTCGCCCATCAACCAATTATTAAATTTTTTATAAAATTCATCTTTCATCCTTTTAGCCTGCTTCCATTTTTGCCTAAACTGAGACAAAAATGTTTTCTGGATGGTATGCTTTACATTTGCAAAATCCGTTGGAGATAACTGAAAATCTTCTTTTACACGAGAAAAAAACTCTTGTTCATTACCACTAGTAATAAAACTATCGGAAAGATATTTTCTACTTATAACAAACATATTTCAAAACGAAATACCGCACAACAATACTACTTTGATAGTATTTACAACAATACGACGCCGCGAGTTTGATTTTGTTTTACGTTAGACATGGCCAACAGCCTACTTGAACAATTGCTATTGCAAGCAAACCGGCAACTTTCGGCAGCCAGAATATTTTTTATAAGAATAAGGATAACACAACGTTTGTTTTTGGCCATAATGTAAAACTTCGGCAGCCTTCGATAGTAAATTTCTTCGATAGTGAACTTGAAACAACGAAATTTTGTGTAAAAATTAACACTTCAATATTTATTAGTGTTTTAGATAAAAATAAAAATGTTTCGATTGCGGTATGTTATTTTTTAAGAAGTACAAAGGTTCATTTAATTGAGAAATCAGAAAAACAGTTATTGCATAAAACTTACGTTCATCAAATTTAGGAAGATAATGGTTCATTTCTTTCGATGTAAATTTAATTTCGAGAACAAATTTTTCTGTCTTGGCATTTTATACTCAAACACAAGTCAAGTACAGTTTATTTTTGGAATTAGGTGTTTTTTATACCCGTAGATATTACAACTTCGAATATAAAATACCTGTACAAAAATTTACGGGCATATAATTTGTGAGGTTCTGGCCACTAAATAGCATTAAGCTTGCCACTGTGCGGCGGACCCAACCCAACCCTGAATATATATGCAATGCAACCTGTATGCGTCGCGTTTTAGAAACAATTAAAAAACAATACCTTAACGTTGATTCTCAGCAAACTTCCAGCGGGAAATTTGTTCCTTATAGTCTAAAGAACAATCGTGCGAAGGCACGAGATATTTTGACAAAAAATAAACAAATTAGAGCAGGTTAAATCCAGCGTTGCGCGCCGCGTGTATATACATTTCGATGCGTGCGTAGTAATGTTTGAACATTACAGAAGATAATTTGACGTTTAAAATATACACAATGATTGTAAAAAAGTGTTACAAGAATAAAAATTGTTTTATTAAAAGTATATTATCAAATATAAATTTTTGGTAACACAAAGCATTTTACTACAAAGGATTTTTTAATATGAAACATTATAGCATTAATTTTTAAAACGTAGGAAAAGCATGCATCATAATCATTTTACTTTTTTGGGCTTACTGCCTTTAACAGCTGTGTTTTGAAAAAGGTTTTCCTAAAATTTGCAACCTTCAGGACTAAGATATTTAACCAAGTTTTCAAATCATTCAGTTTTTCGCGAGAAATTCCGACATCTTTAGCAAGCGACGATTTTTCTAAATTGTAAAAAGTGGTGAAAATTAATTATTTTGCACATGGCCACATTGACGTCTGTTCCAGTTATAATGAAATCACGCAACTCTTATTCTCGAGGAAGTAATCACTTTTGAAAATGTAGAAAAATCGGCGCTTGCTAAAGATGTCGGAATTTCTCGCGAACAACTGAATGATTTGAAAACTTTGGTTAAATATCTTAGTCCTGAAGGTTGCAAATTTTATGAAAACCTTTTTCAAAACACAGCTGCTACAGGCAGTAAATCCAAAAAAGTGAAATGATTATGATGCATGCTTTTCCTACGTTTTAAAAATGAATGCTATAATGTTTCATATTAAAAAATCCTTTGTATTAAAATGCTTTATTGTGTTAACAAAAATTTATATTCTATAATATAATTTTAATAAAACAATTTTTATTCTTGTAACACTTTTTTACAATTATTGTGTCATCTTTTAAACGTCAAATTATCTTCTGTAATGTTCAAACTACTACCAGAGTAGAGAAATGGGGGAGTAGCGACACTCAGCAAAAATCGTTTGAAGTTTCTGCATCAAAGCAAAACGCCGATGCACACTGCGTTCTCCGGGCAGCGTATTACGGGGACGTTCGATAATATTAGTCGAAAAAATATTTGGTCGGTTATTTGATACATACAAATTTAAAAGGCGGTACGTAACTCTTTAGTATTTCGATTCATTAGTATTTATGGCTTTATTAGACACTTATTCCGAGGGCATGAAACGAGGACTAAACCACTGCGAGATATCCATGGATATAAAAATAATATTTAAAATGGTTGAATATAAAAGCTAGGTACACCTATCAACTTAAAGAGTACAAAGACTGAATAAGTATCAATCTGTATATATTTCCAAAATTTATTTAATCCCGAGGTATGGGCAATCAGCTAAGAAAAAAAAAATACATTTACAGTTGACAAGTCGCCTTCTTAGCTTAAGTAATATTAAATATAATAAGTAAATGAAAATGAAAACTCTTATGTAATATACAGAACACTGAACAAATATAAAATCAATCTTACCTGACAGGGTCTTTGGGACATCTAGAAAAGGACACTCCCTCGCCTTCTTTATTCATACAATTTTCTACGTGGCAATAACACACCATCGCGATCTCGACTGCATTCAATCAGACTAATTTTCTGACTGTCTCCGTAAAGACGCCACGAGTTGCCAGCAACCGAATAAAACTAGTTTAGCGAAGAGTCGGCAAAAACAGGAATGGCGAGTGTCGCTACCGTCTAATAATTCTACCGTGCTACTACTACGCACGCATCGAAATATACGCGCGGCGCGCAACGCTGAATTAAACCTGCTCTAATTTGTTTATTTTTTGTCAAAATATGTCGTGCCTTCGCACGATTGTTCTTTAGACTATAAGGAACAACTTTCTCGCTGGAAGTTTGCTGAGAATCAACGCTAAGGTATTGTTTTTTCATTGTTTCTAAAATTCTACGCACAAAGGTTGGATTTACATACATTCAGGGTTGGGTACTTGGGTAGGGTCCGGTCGGGCCGGGCCGAGCGCATGTCCCCTTATTGAATGGAGATCCTCAATTTTTGAAAAATAATAGTCATTTTTTACTGGTAGTGAATAATGATCCATTATTCACGGTCTGTGACCAATCACAACAAAGCATTTTTATCCATAAGCACTAGGGCATTTCGCCGTTGGTACAACTTTTGTAAAAAAAAATTTACTCTCGTCAATACGCGCATACAACGGCATAAAAGTTTAGAAAAACCAATGTTTGGGTTTATTTTCTATGAAAAGGTATGTAGGCACACAAAATTTTGATTTATTTTTGGCCTTTGACATATAAATAGAAGAAATTCCCTAAGCTAGGTTTTCCTTTCAAACCAAAGAGATCGCATATTCTGTCTATTTTGAGCTCTATTTGTGTTCAGGTGGCTAAAAATGGACAACTCTAAAGCTATATTATATAAAAATCCTAACAATAATAAGTTTAATTGTGTATGTGGGAAAAAATTGCTGCAGAAATAAACTTTAGGGCGCACAAAAAAGAGTCCATGGTGCAACTGATTCTTGCTTCAGAATAAAAGACAAAAATTGTTCTTTATATAATTTTAAGGTATGTTTTCGGCCAGAATTCATGAAACATTGTCAAACCACTCATGATGTGAGTCTCGTGCAAGAAAAACATCCGTTTCAATCAAAGGAACAATTTTTAACCTATAAAATCTATAACTTCGGTACAAATAGAAAAATCGTTCAATTAGTGGATTTTTAAAACGAAAAGAAATAAACTATTGCTAAGAAATTGAGAAAAAATTTTAATAATTTATTTTGCACACAAGATTTAAGAACTTGTTTCTAATATAACCTTGTTGAGCTTTGTAATATAAAAAGTGTTTTAATTAAAATTTTAAGTTTATTTTCCCTTATCTACAATTTTACACTCATGGTTGGTTGACTCTACTATAGCAATGCGCCTTAAGCGTTTACACCATCGGATCTCATATTTCTTATAATTTCAACACAATGGCAGGTGATGTTATTTAACGGTATTTTAATAGTTTTAATCGACTGATATATAAATATAATTATTAGGAATCCATAATTTAAGAATATACTGGTATAATTCCATAATTTCAACTTAGTTTCAAATTTCAACTAAATACTCTGGTGTAAATACCTAACGTTCCTGATCCCTAACAGTGCGAGCTATAGTCTAGTCGCTTCGGACGTGGCACAAAATAACATTATTTAAAGTAACCAAAAACAAATTTTTTGTATACCCAAGGTTATAATACACATAATAACTGATATAATTTAAAATTCTGTATCGAATGAAAAGCCAATACAAATAAAATCCGTTAAAATATTTTGTTTTACGTGACTGAAAATTTCTAGTAGAATAAGGTACACCGGCAGTCCGATTCTGTTAGCGCATTCAAATTTCCGCTCTATGATTATAAGTTAGTAAAACGCAACATTCCTGGGTGTTTAGTTCGGTGTTAGTTCTGGTTTCAACAGCTGTTCTCTGGATTGTTTTATTTCTGTTATAGTATTTTAACTTTTTAAAATTGAGAAGTTTGGAAGAGTTAGTAGGATGTCTTTATCTAAAGGTAACAAAAATATTATTTTTTCAAATTGGTCTCATACAAATATTGTAGAGAGAATTGACAACACCACAGCGACTACTGACGTTGCTTACTGTTGCTAGTATGGCCATGTGTTTATTACCAGTAATGCGCAGTAGCTAAAGAAAATTTTTTTGGACGATATTTACCTTATTATCGCGAAAAACTATTTATGAATATTTTTATTCAATCCGAATTCATACCAGGATTTACCGGTTTCAATATATGCAGCTAATTTTATAGCACCCTGTATACAACATTGTAACAAGCTTTAAAACATTTTATTATATGGTAAAAACGGTTTTAAAAGCTGTTTAAATTTTCATTTTAATTCCGACTTCAAAGTGATAATTGATAGGCTGAAAAGGAGAGGCATTTTATTTATAATTTTAACATGTACATATTCATATTATATACTTTTTAACAAGAATACTTGTACAAATATACACCATAACAATTAAATAAACAATTATTTTTGTGTAATAATATTGATGAATATGTTCCACAATATGTAATAAATAATAATAAATGTACGCGGAACTTCAAAGGGCTAAATATTTTTGTAAATATTTAAACACGAGTCGTGGGCAGTGGGCCTTTTAATATATAATTGCTACACAAAATTATAGTCAGCCTTTTGTTAGAGCTTTTCGCAGAAAACGTGACGTTTATAGAATCACTGTCCGTCACAGTAATCTAGATTAAAATCTAAAATTCTACAATTTGTTATAAAAGTAGGCGGTGTAAACTTAATAAAATAAACAAAAAAATCTCTCTCCATAGAGCTTTTTGACCCTTTACAAATGCACCCCTTAACCAAATCAGGACTCATCGGTAGTGTTATCAATTACTGTTTATGACAATCTTTCTTTCTTTGACTCTATCTAACATTATATGAGGTTACGGTTATTTGTCTTCATAACGCCCTGTCTGAGGTTACTCGGTTAGAATTTTTTTCCCTAAATCATTCTTGGCTCCATCAATCATCTCGGCTTAGGTCTTCTTCTATCTCTCCTCACATGCACACACCTCCTTTTCCTCTTCCTTCTACATTGAACGCCATGTAGTCAGTTCTCTTCCTCCACTTCTCTATTTTCTGGGGATTTCTTCTGGCTCCACTTTCATTCATTGTCTTCCCTGTTGGTGCTACATGTTAGAATATAGTCTACGAACATCATGTGCCCAGGGCTTTATCCCTTAAGACACGCACAGACTATATATCGAGTGTCTGTGTGTGGACCCTAGTATCTCGGTTTGCAACATTTATTGTGACACTACGTTCAGTCACGCGTCTTACTGTCGTTCTGACATTAGTGTCGTAATTTGGTATCAGTCCTACAATACTTCTTACCCGTGTCTTAGCTTTCGTAAATATATCCTAGATAATCCGAAGATACTTTTCTAGCACTTCTTTCTCGTACACTACCATACTTCCTGCATGAAACTGAGAAACTCTGCTGTAGGCCTTTTCTAGGACAATAAAAGCCAAATACGACCATGCATTTCCCTTTAATTTCCATAGTCTCGAATGCCCCTCTTTTCCTGATAAATAAGCGCAATAATGCGGTGTCTTCACTGACTTCGCATTTCTTCCTGTACAGTATACGTATCACTTCTGACTCTAGATATTTTCATACCTCAGCTGATATTTATATCATCAGGTCCCGTCTGGTCTTCTATATAACAATCTATATAAATATACAAAATGTCATAAGTTGGGTGCATTATTTCGAAATAGTGTAATTTTTGTGATAAGTAGTATACTTATATCTGCTGCTAAAGTATCGAATTATAGCGTCTTTCCAGTAACAAAATTTTGTTTTAATCAGTTATACTCATTCGAGTTTCACTTTGCTGCAAATGTGAACAGAATTATTCGATTTGTAATGCAATTGTAGCTAATGCATTACGCCAAAAAATGGTGTAACCGTAAATAACGTTCGGCAATATTCTGACAGTTTTGGTTACGTTACAACCCCGGTAATTTACTTCTTCAATAAAACTGTCTGCTGACACCGGCGTTTTGTCCTTGTCTCGGTAACCTTAAATCGAAAAAGTTGTGTTTGACCCGTTCTATAAAAGAGGCAAGATATTATCGTCGTTTTCTAACTTTACCTGCTCATATTTTAGCTGGTTTAAATATGACAGTTATGTGCCTTTAAATCGACGAAAAAGCAATTTAAAAAAATAGGTTTTTATTTGGCAAGTCTGTAAATTATTATTTTGATTCTGGGTCAAAGCACAAACAAAATTGTTGCGGAAAGTAAATCTGTGCCTTTAATAAAACCTTAAGAAAAATATGTTTGAAAACGTTATTCTGAGGATATTTATTGTTCGACAACTAGAGAAGCCGATACAATAGGTTTTACCGAGTCCCTAATAGTTAGCAAAACAGAACAACAGGATCAATCAACAACAATCAAACAACAGTGATCAATGATCCACTCCTCACAAGAAAACTTCCTTCTCTGGCTCATCACCGCGATCTAAATGATCTGTCTCTCTTTATTAGATATTACAGGGACTTCGTTCGGAAGAACTAGCCTATTACCAGAGAAAAACAAGACAGAGAGAATAATATCTCTTCTTTCCGCCAGCTCGACAACGCGATGGCCTTCAAACGGCAACACCCCGAGATTGGCGCGTACAATTCTCACAATACACCCCGACATTAGCTAGTGCGGTAGCAACACGGCAAGGAGAGAGAGTTTTCTGCGGCGCGTCTCAATACTCACTCTCACTGTGCTTTATAATAACCCAAAATCTGCAGCGCACGCTCGTGGTAGCTTGCTTCAACCTCGGTTTGGAGGTCATAGAAAGCAAATCGTATTTATGAATGAAATCGGTACGAGATATTATTCTCTCTATCATGTTTTTCTCTGCTATGACTCCCCCTTTAGCTGTTCCTAATAGAACAACAAGAAGCCCGTCACTCTATCATTATCTCCTTTAACTGTTCCTAACAGTACCGGGTGAGTCAACGATGGCGCGGAGTAATTATTGTATGCCTTGCAGATAAGATTTGTCAATAACAAACTTTGTGTTAAGGGATGGTTGGATATTTTTCACATTTTAAAAATATTTTGAATTATACAGGTTGCGCTCAAAAAGTAGGGCGTCACAAAGTTAAATTTTTTTAAATGGGACACCCTGTATTTGAATGGATTTTTGAATTATACGAGTAATTTCATAACTTTTTCATTGTCGGTTTAATATACAAAAAATATTTGTCTTGTCATGAAAATTTACCATTTACAAGCATCTCTTTGCTGTCAAAATACTACTTAAATTTTGCCTTCAAGCGATTCATAATTTGCATCCTGAGTAAATTAAGTCAGAAAAACATATCTACTATGAAATATTTGACATCTCATTTACGGGGAGTGTTATTTCTAGGTCCAAAGTCAAAAAATTTCGAATTAAATATGTCATTTTTAGCAAACTGTATATTTTTCTGCCACCTTATAGCTCGTCAAGAACTCTTCACATTTTGTTAAGAATATCCTATCCCTATCTCTAACAATTTTTGAAATATTTTGATTTTTCGGGATTTTCTGTTTTCGCTATAGTTAAGTTAAGCGTTTTTACTGTAAAATTTATTGTCCAGTTAGGTATTTATACTCAAAACGAATTTTTACAAAAATTAATTAATGGATATGATTTATGTTTTGGGCGAGGCAGATAAAAATTGTCTTTTTGCCGAAAGATTATACAGGATGAAATATCCTGAGCTGCGAACACACAGTCCTCGGAGTTTTCAAAATCTAATGAAACGTTTTAATTCAACCAGCAGTGTGGAACATTCAAAATGTGAAATTGTCAATAGAATAGCTACAAATGGTGAGAAAGAACTCGGAATACTGTTACAAGTTCAGGAGAATCCCCAAGTTAGTGGCCGTAAATTAGCTTCACTGTGTGATACGTCACAGTCAACGACAAACAGAACAACGCACAAGTATAAATACCACCCGTACCATATTAAGTTACATCAGGAACTTCACTGCGCGTAACTTACTGCCAATGGTTACATGCCCAAATTGAAGTAGGTAAACCAAAAATTCTTAAAATTTATAATGCTTTCAGATGAGGCTACATTTAGAAGTACTGGTGCTGTCAATAGACACAATATGCATTAATCAAACCCAAGCAAACACTGGGTCCAACACCAAAAGCGTTGGTCGGTTAATGTGTGGTGCGGCATTCTTCATAACAGAATTATCGCGCCATATTTTTTTAATGAACATTTAAACAGACCCCACTTATTTATTTTTCTTGCAACAGGAGCTGCCAAGACTATCGGTAGAAGTAGACTTTGATGAACGTCAAAATATGTGGCTCCAACAAAATGATGCTCCCCCCCCACTTTTATCGTGAAACCAGAGAATATTTGGATCAGCATTATCCTCAATGATGGATTGGCCGTTGGGGTTTTATTGCATGGCCACCAAGGTCTTGTGACCTTAGCCCGTTAGATTTTTTCCTGTGGGGTTATCTAGAAGATAGGGTATATGTCATATCACCTACTACAAGGTAGGAAATGAAGAATAGGATTAGGGATGTATGTCAAAGAATAACATCAAGCATGTTATCTAATGTCCGGGAAAATATCATTGGAAGAATTGACATGTGTATTGAACAAGAAGGACATCTATTCGACCATTTATTAAGAAGAAACTGATTCTTTTGGGGGGGGGGGGGGCTACAGTTACAAAAACAAAGTGTTCATTACATTTTAGTGTAAATGTAAAGATATCTGTCTTTGTATTTAGTTAGTTTTACTATAGGTTCTTACTACTACCGCAAAGGGAAGTACCCATTACTTATTGTATTCAAAATGTCAATCAAAATATTTGAAAAACTATTAGAGATAGGGATAGGACATTCTTTACAAAATGTGAATAGTTTTTGACGAGCTATAAGATTGCAGAAAAATATGTATGTAGATTCTTCCATTTAATAAAAATGATATTTTTAGTTACAAGTTTTCCGACTTTGGGCCTAGAAATAAAACACCCTATAAATGAGATGTCAAAAATTTCACAGTAGATATGCTTCTTGACTTAATTTACTCAGGATACCAAATATGAATCGCTTGGAGTCAAAATTTAAGTAGTATTTTCACAGCAAAGAGATGCTTGCAAATGCTAAATTTTCATTACAAGAAGATTTTTTATCTAAGACATCTCACGTAGATTTCAAGCCTAAGTACTAACGTACCGTGGGCGTCTGAAGAGAAGGGAAATGTAGTCTATTGACATGGGATTTGAAGGATTGGAGGTTGGGACGGGAAGGAAAAACATCTGCAATTTGTTCCATAATCTGGATACCCTAGGTATGAATGAGCGAGAGAAGTGGTCTGTTTTAAGTTTCAGTGGTCTGAATTATCTTAAAAACTATGACTCCGTATATTAGACGGTGAAAAAGTTATGAAATAACACGTAGAATTCAAATATCCATTCAAATACAGGGTGTCCCTTTTAAAAAACTCTAACTTTGTGGTATCCTACTACCTATGCACTATATATATATATATATATATATATATATATATATATATATATATATATATATATATATATATATATATATATATATATATATATATATATATATATATATATATATATCAGAGTTAGTTCTTTGGAAAGATCACAAGAAAGGCGCCATATCGGAATAGGCCTCAGGCGCAATCTAACTTAAATCCGCTCCTGTATACCTAGGGTCGCCAGATTATGGAACAAATTGCCTGCAGAGGTTTTCCCTTACCCTCCAGATCAATCCTTTAAATTCCATATAAAAATATGCCCACAGTACGTTAGTAGTTATTGGCATAAAGTCGGTGTGTATAGTAGTAAAATCAAAATCGGAAAATTGACTGTAAAATTTTATTTAAATATTTTTGAATCCTGAAAATTGCACGATCCAAAATGGTCAGTGAAGAAGTCCATTAGTAGCATGCAGGCCCGCTTTCACCTCGTCTTATTGACATTGACTTATTTGATACGATGTTAAACAAAATTTTGCATAGAGCATTCAAATTTAAGAGAATGCCTCAAACAACAGGGGATGGACAACCAAATGGACCAAAACTGACTGTGCGGCAGTATAGGCGACTCTAATCTGTTTTGATGATTTACAGCCGTGAAATTAGGCACGCTTTGAAAAATTATTGCCTCAAGTTTACTGCAAGGGGTGCATTTTTCGCTTTTTCGACCAACAATTTGTCCGCAGATTGAAAAACAGGTTTGCCGCAAAATGCTTACGGCAGATTTTTGAGTGAATTAACTTTACTATAGTTTTTATGACATGAAAAATGCTTTAATAAAAATTGATGAATAATATACGGCTATAATAGAGAAACATAAAGTAGTTTTATTGTTTACCCGATTAGGGTTTGCGTGTTTAATTTTGAAGAAGAGGGAAATTGCTACTTTCCCAAACTACTATGTTATTTACATTGTTAGCTTCTAGAAAGATACTTTTTATGGGATAATAAGGATCAGACTATTTTATATTTAGATTTACTTTGGCCTGCAGCAGCAAGTAGAAAATCACTGAGAAGTTTTTCGTCCTTGAAGACGTAATAATAATTTAATATAATAATAATTTTGCAGTTATTTCTTCTTTTCATCTTTAACCCAATTTTTGAGCCACAACACAGCACACACTTATCGCAGTGAAGGATAATAAAACGACCTATCGCTAAGTAATGAGATCCAAGCAAACCTGAGAAAAGCTGAGCAAACCTAAGCAACAACATAACACCATGGTTAAGCTAACTAGTGATAGAAGTTCGTAGCTAAAATAATAAATATATACGATTGTATCAAGTTCAGTTTGAACACCCTCTGTAGAGCATTTATGGTGTTTAATACATGCATCTTACCTCTATAAATATACCTTTGCGAATATCATAGACAAATACCTAGGGTAAATCTTAAGTGGAGAATACTAATCAGCAAAAAATTAGTGCTAAAAATATCCAAGCAGAAGCTTGATGGGACTTGTTCAGGAAACTTAATATCTTAAGCTCTGTCGATAAATTGATTGTCAGGCTTTAATTAACATAATCGTGACAGAAATAGAGAGAGTAGCATTTTAAATGTTTGAAAATGATTCAGAGAAGAAAATTTATAGAACGTCAATTCTATTCTTTTTTATTTATTTTTCTTACCTAGTGTTAAAGCTAAGTTAATAGACCAGGTATGTTCGAATACAGTGAAGCAAACTTTTAAACAAATGTTTTATGGTTTTGATGTTATATGATTTTATTATGAATTAAAAAATTTTCACAGCGGATTCCAAAAGTTGTCGTCTTGGAGAGGAGTATTATCCAGGTTATTTTTTTATAGGTTCAGATATTTTGGTAAATTTAAATTACAGTTTTTATAATTAAGAGTATTTTCTGTATTTAAAAAAATTATTAAAAACTAGCGTGTAATGTTGGCCATTGCTTATAAAGATAAAATTTGCGGCACGCGTCGTAGATAATTTAAGTTTTTTTTTATCTTCTGACAGCCCACAAAAACCAAAGCCCAAGTACTATGTACCGTGGGTATACTGGGAAAATTCGACTTACACATCCAGAGCTGACATCCGTAGGGATTTCACCAGCCCTTTTTAAGAGGATGTGTGGGATGGTACCACTTCGGCCGAGAAAGAATGCCTCTACCACATTTTAACAATTAACAATTAGAGAACATCCATGATCGAAAGCGGGATTCGGACCCCCGATCTCTCGGTTGCAAAGCTAACGCCGTACCAACGCGACAACCGAAGACCCCCCATAAGTTTTTATATATCCAATCCGGAAAGTCATGTGACAAATTGATAATTTTTCAACTGCTTTATTTCGTTGCAATACCACATCCTTCCAGTATATAATTTTTCGTAGCATATTCGATATTGATTTTTTCCCGAAATTTTGTATTCTGGCTGACACAAATATGTTGAGTAATGGGCTTATTAATGCATAGTGTAAACCAATGAAAGCGGTTACTCCGAAATGTGTTATTTAACAGTCGTCGATAAAATAGTTTACTTTTTGTTATTCACCGGTAAACTCCACACAGTCACACGCTACCAATTATCGAACTAAAACCAAAGAATTTAACAGGCAATCTCAGTAAAAATAATAGACCAATTTTCAAAGATCCTGCTCCATATCAGTATAATAAAGCGTTTCGGATACAGTTCGAGGCCCAGCCATTCTTGCGTTGCCCTTTGGAGCGAAAATTATTAACCCATTCGAAGTTAATCTAGGGTCGAAAATGGCCCATGCCGGAAAGGGATATTCCTATTATGGGACCGTAACGGGTCATTCTTGAAGATTCGCTAGATATTATGTCTTAACAATAAAATGGATAATAGTTTAATAGGTACACAACAGGTTTAAATTTATCTTTCTTCTATTCTTTACAGGGTTAGCATAAGGGTCGTGCCTGCAAAGTAATTATGTATTTTCCTATCGTGACTATACCGCTTATTTTTTTGTTTTTCTAGCCAGGACCCAATACTGTCATTGTTCGTTTTTACACTTCTTCTTGTTAGCCCAAATGTTTTACGTTGGCCCAGTCCAATGCAAATTTATTATACTATCAATTTTGTGTCGGCCGTCGGCTGCAGCACGTTGTCGATGGAAGGTAAGGAAAAGAATGTGGGTGGGGGCAAAATTTACGTCAACAACCTGTATAACATTCTTTAAGAAATGTCGCACATAACCAGATTATTCAGCAAATGTTTGTAGATAATAGCTCTAATGGTAAATTCAATTTAATAAAATCAGAATTAAAAAAGTCTAGATAATGGTTTTTACAATATCAGATAAATACCTTAAAAGCGTGAAATAATCTTGTGTAGTTAAAAATTAGGCTTTAACCAACTTTATATTGGAAGAAAACTGAACTATATAAAGATCAAATATTTTCACAACATTCAATGATATGAAAATCATTTTGTTAATTGGTTTTCTCAATTCGTTCGTATATGATATACATCTCATATTGAATTGAATTAAATAGGAAAAATTCATTTGTATGACATATTTTAGACTCCAATACATTAAATCTTAAATTATATGTAATCTAAAGACAAATTTTTTGACTATGCCTCTAACTATGTCACGTTTTTGACGCTCTATAGCAAACGTCTTAAACAAGGTCGTTCTTAGGTCACATAAACTAAGTTGTTCTGCATATTTTGTTTGGGTATAATTTCATTTTTTAGATTACTTAAAAACAGACCTCACATTACTTTAAAAACAAGAAAGTGATACTATGTGGCATGAGCAATATAAAAAAACAACACGACAAAGAATATTACAAAATTAAAAACTTCCTCTAATACCCTACTCATAAAGGTTAACTTTCTGTCGTATGTGCAATGTGCATGTCGTTTTTACAGATTTATTAATAGACAAGGGGAAATAGTCGAAAAACTTAGACAGTAGAAACAAAGATCAGAAAGATCAGGAATACTAAATATTTAGAAAAGGAAAAACTGGAAATGTTCAAGAATAGATAGTTTGGTTAGATCCAACCGAAACTGTTAAATAAACTGCGCTAAGCAAAAGAAATCAACCACTCGCTAAGCGAAATTATAAACTTAGAAACTTGAGAAACCTGAACAAACCACTTCGTGAAGCGTCTAATCGGTGTTGTTGTTGTCCACTGGGGATATGATACGATGGTATTTTACGAAAATCTGACCTAATGTTCTCAGGTTACCAAAACGACCAGGACTGTCTCAAGTAAAATTATGACCAAACAAAACGTTACTTGGGTCCAGACTCGAAAGCAAGTGGACATAGAAAACCAAATTTTCCAAGAATATCCCATCTAGCACCTGATTTTAGATTGTAAGCGGGTCGGATGCTCGTAGAGGCGGGACTTCCTATCTGACTTTATTTTCCACGCCACTGATCAACTTATTACGCCGAACTAAAAGAATTTCCTTCTTGCAGCCGGGAAATTCAGGAGGCGTGCTGTTCTTAGATCAGGGTGGGTATCAATGCCTTTTATACTGTCTACTTTTTTCATTAAAAAATTGGTATAAATTAATTATTGTTCTGTGACGCTTACGGCCACGTTGTAGTTGGCTCTTTTATAAAATTTAAGAAACGCAGCTTCGTGTAAAAGATGCATCTAAGAGCAAAATCTTGTAAAAGTAGTAATGCCCAATTTTTATTTATCAATTTTCAGTCAGTTTATAAAGTTCATTTTGAGCTGACCAGCTTACGTGATATATTTATTTTACTTAAAATATTCTTCTGTCAAACTATTCTGTTAAATATTTAAATTTTAACTGATCCTTATACTCCAATCTAAGCTTAGAAGTCCCTTTAAACAAGACGAGAGTCAACAAAAGTAGGGGAAGCTGATTTGACATCCATATCATACCAATAATTCTATTAAATTCAATCGGTGCTTGGGGATAACCCTACATTTAATTAGCCTAAATGAATTAATTTACATAAAACCGGTTCAAACTTTGTGTCTTGTTTGACAGAAGAGACAACTTTATCAATGTCGTAGTTTGGTTCGTCCCGAAAATGTTTTATCAATTTTAAATTTAGGCGCTTTTAGTTCTCTGTAGCGAGTAATGTCACATATCTGATTGTAATCAGATAGAAATCTAAATACGGTTGCTTTCCAACAATTATAGTTTCTATTACAGCTGTAAAATCCTACGTAGGTAGGGTTGCAGCCAGTAGCTATACATTATTTTTAACGTATTGTAAAGTTTAGCTATGGGGTAATTTAAATTGAAAATAAACAACAATTTTCGTTTTGTAAATAGTCGACAATGACAAATTATGAAAACTATTATTTAAATTATGATCGAATACCAGATCAAAAAGAGAAATAAGTAATTTTAACCAACAAATTTACAGTGTATTAAACACGATTAGATAAGCTTTACTGGATTCAGTCGTGTAATAAATAAATAAACTTTATTTGTAATCCGTCATTTAAGGTGGTGCCACTTTACTTTCTCGTTAGTATAAAAAGGAGATTATTTAATTTATTTTGAATTTTATTGATATACTTAAACACTACATTATGCAATAATAAAAAAAAGCATTTATATGTCAAAAAACTGATAACTTAGCTTAAGTTAAGTAACTGAATAAACCAAAAGTAAATACCGAAAACTATAAGAATCAGGAACAACGCGATTCGCAGCAGCAGACATTAAAATTATAAATAACATAAGATAGGTACCGATACGAATAATGAGTAAGGCTGGTAACTTTTGGTCTGGTTTGTCACCAGAGGCATCGATGCCGGAAATATTTGACAAAAATAATTTAATTCATAGGCGTTGCCGTGATTGTGTGAAATAGAAAAACCGGTCAACTGCGAGTTCGATTAGCGCATAGAGGGTTCCGTACCACATCAATATTCGGAATTCCTCACAGAACACAAAATTCTCAATAACTATGGTAAGACTAACACTGGAATTAATAACCAGAGACGGGAATAAGCAGGTGCGTATACGTCATATTATAACTGATTTGTCAGACTGCCCACCGTGAGTACCGCTGCAGTGACATTACATCGCGGGGATATCGACCGCAGCAGTAATTCAGTTTAGCTTTGCCAACGTGTGTGGTGTGTATTATAAGCTCGCTTGTCGAATCTCTTTTTTCATCGCGTCGCTATAAATTTGAGAGTTCGTAATACGCCGAAAGTGTGCAGTAACACGCAACTGTTTGCGCACAGTGATAAAATGGAAGTTTCTTGATTGAGAATATAATGGGTCGTAAATATAACATCTGTAGATGTCGAATGGTCGTTTACTTTATATAGAAACATTTTTTCGCCGACTCACTCTAAGAGTGTTCTTTCCCCAGACACGTATTTTTCTAAGGTCGCCCGCTTCCCATACGAATATTTCTTTCAAGGTCGTCCACTCCCCAGACGCGTATTTTCTCCAAGCTGGTCCGCTCCCTAGACCCGTATTTTGCCCAAAGCCGTCCGCTCCCTAGACGCGTATTTTTTCAAGGTTGCCCTCTCTACAAATGCATATTTTCCCAAGGTCGTCCGTTCCCAAAAGCGTATTTTTTCCAAAGTCGTCCGCTACCTAGACGCGTATTTTTCGCAAGGTTGCCTGCGCCCCAGACGCGGATTTTTCCAGAGACGCGTATTTTTCCAATGTCGTTCGCTCTCCAGACGCGTATTTTTGCAAGGTCATTCGCTCCCTAGACACTTATTTTCCCAAAGCTCGCCCGCTCTCTAGACCCGTATTTTCCTCAAGGTCGTCCGATCCCTAGACGCGTATTTTTCCAAGGTCGTCCGTTCCCGTAATGCGTATTTTCCGAAGGCCGTCCGCTTTCCGAACGCTTATTTTTCCAAGGTCGTCCGCTTCCCACATGTATATTTTTCCTAGATAGTCCTCTCCCCAGACGCGTATTTTTCCAAGGTCTTCCGCTCCTCAGACGCGTAGCACTTACGGACTTTAGAGACATACGCCATGCTGCAAATGTTTAACCGAGCACATCCAAATTTCTAATACTTACCGAGTAACCATTTCACAATATTATGTACATATATTCTTTATAAGTTATATAACCCAGGTTATATACGCACTTACTTATTTCCGCCATCGCCGCCTCTTGATATTTATTCAAGGGTTCGTCTTACCATAGTTATTGAGAATTTTGCGTTCTGTTAGAAATTTACAATATTGTATGTAGTACCGAGCCCTCTATGCGCGAGTCAAACTCGCACTTGACATTTTTTTTATTTCACATACTCACGGCAACGCCCATGAATTAAATTATTTTTGTTAAGTACCATATACGTACGTACTTATTTTCGGCATCGACACCTCTGGTGACAGACCAAACTGACCAGCCTTAATAATGAGTATTAAGTTCTCACGTCATAAGGAAACAGGGGTTATTATAATTGGTATAATATGTCTCCGAATGTGAATTATAAGTGGCAGGACGGTATATGCAATATAATTTGAATTGTTATTCGTTTATGAAAATAATTAATAAACTAATAATATTAATTTGTTTACTAATTATAAAAAACCTTTTTTAGAGGGATCAAGCTTGGCCACACATCTACAGTGTAATTATAGCTCATGTCGTGACAATGTATTTGTTTTTAAATAATATTTTCAACTTGGTATGTTAACAAAAGGCACTTGTTAGTAATGAAATTGTACTTGTAAAAATGAGAATACAATTATTAAATATTCTGTACATCATGTTCAGTTGTTAACATGCACTTTTTTCCTATTTACTTTATCTTCTAATATCCAGAAATAAGAGTCAAACTCCTGTCTATTATTGGGGTAGGCAAATTTTACTTATCAGTTTATATTATTATTTTATAACGTCCAGTCTCAATATTTTTGGCTTTATATCCTTCGCTTAATGTAAACACTAATGCTGACATGTCTAAATGGGCACAATAAAGTTATTAACTGAAGGGTAATTGGTGTAATTGGAGCCTGAGATTGGGCTTTCCTTCCGGGCTTCTAGCTATTTGCGGTGGAGAATAATTTGCTGTAAGAGGCTCATGACAGGGAAATTCTATTCTCAAATAGACATTACTCGTAAAAGACTATTTAAACTTCCAAATGTGACTTGCAAACACTCGGTTTTGACCTAGAGCAAGATGTGTATTATGCAGTTTGTCAATACGGGGGAGAAAAGGGTAGTTTGTTAATCACTTACGAAAATAGATGAGATTTTATATACAGATTAGGTTCTACCCTGGCTTGAAACTGACAACACTTCCGGTGAAATATGTATATACATGGTGGGCACCTTAAAGAAGATACTTTTTATTATTTGTTAACTTAACTCTAAAACGATTTATTTTATAAAAATCATATTTTGTATATACATAATATAGCTGTTACTATTGATATAAAATTGAATAAAAACACTTAATTCTTCAGATACAGATTGGACAACGCACTTTATTGTCTGTTGACCAAAATGCGCCTTGCCCATATCGACTATGTGTTTAGACCTGTAAATACCTACTCTGAGCAATTTGATTTTATAACTTTAAGGTTTTGCATTTGTAATCTTGTAATTTTTTAAAATATTTTGAATTTCATTACTTGTTGAATAACACTATTTCTTTTGGTTACTTACCGGATGCTCTGATGATGGACTACTCAGACCAAAACGCGTAGGCTCTAGGGTAAAATAAATTTTATAAGGAGGAAGATAGAACTTTAATTGTTCCCCCTTTGATAGTTTTAAATTTTAAACAAGGTGGGAAATTTACTCTACTAAATGGAATTTTTAAATTTTATTAAACTTAACTTTATTTCCCTAGCGAAGTTCTGCGTAAAGACTTCTGCAGATTTTTAGAGCATGTGCGTATCTTCCCAAGAAGAGTATCGAAATAAATAATAATATTTTTGTGGCAAAAAGTTCAATTTCTCAAAAATAATATTTGAAGTTTACCAGACTTGCAGATATCAAAATTTAGAAAGTGCCAGGACTAATCCGGCTCTGGTGTACTGGTTAATTTGAAAACTTTCTGTACTAACGTTTTATGGAGTCTTATTTAGTGCATCTCGTTGATCTTTCGTAAATAGCATGTCACATGCTGCTTTTCATTGGATATATCATGGCAGATATTGTCACGTAGGATGTTGCAGGGGTAGGTAATTATAATAAGGCTTACGAAAATACTTATATTAAACAAAAAGGACGAGAAACCTAATATTCATATTACCAAATTTGGAGACCTATTTATATTCAAGATTATAAGTTGTAGGGCTAGCTTCTTACGGGGTGTTAAAATCAAAACAAATAATATAATAAATAAAACAAAATCTTCTGAGGAGTGATATAACCTTAGGAAGAACTCGCAGAAAGAAAATTTATATGAATTCCAGTATTACGTTAACCTCCTCTACACGTCCCATGAAAGATGTCACATACCTATCGGTCATTCTGTATACTAAGTGATTCTTATGAGATGTTTAAATACGTAGTCTGACAGGGGAGCGCGAGAAACCTTAAGACGTTTTTTGTAAACAGGTTGTCATTAGGCAACATTGTTACTTTATTATAAGCACATCTTACAAAAAAACGAAAAACTTAAAACTGAACTTTTTTATTTTGCTTCATACACATTTCTTTATATTTCACGCATTTCAGAAATAAAAACGGTTATCTTTAAAATTTTGTTTTATGTATAGAAACAGTATGAACTATATACCGGGTGCTACAGGCACTAGTTACCCCCCCCCCTAATTTTTCCCTTAGTTTTAAAGATTTTAGGGTACTACCAGTATATTAATAATTATCATATTATACTAAAATTCGACCTTTAAGGCAACTTCCGATTTAACCGAAAGATTTCCTTTGCAGCGACATATTACAAATTCGAATTTGTTTTCAAAATGATCTAGCCCATTTTTTGTACAATACTTAAAATAAAAATAAAATTCAAATAAATTCATATTTAAGATAGGCGTGAATTCGTTAAAACAAGACGATTGCTAAATAGTTTTCGATGATAAAATGGTTTATTTCAGTCTATTTAAGAATATCAAATTAACTTGTTTTAGAAACATGTATCAACTAGGCGGGTGACACACTAGCGAAATTAATTTCGTGAAACTTATAGGTGAAACAGATCACATGAAATAAAAGTTCTTGTTCAAAACATACTAGTGAAACTTGTTACGTATACATTAAATCTGATATTCTACCTTTCTGCATTCAGTGTTTAGCAAAATATATTCCGATGAAGATGATGTGATTTTTTGTGGTGGGCAAACGGCCGCTAATATCGAAAAATATCATATTGAGAAAAAAAGACGATTTTGGATGCATTCTAGTAATTAAATAAATTTAAAACATAGTGCAACTATCGGTGGTCAAAATCTATTAAAACCCTAATTTTTATAGCTAAATTCTATAATAAAATTCATTAACTTTAATACACAACTGCTTGCTGCGATAGCTAATACAATAAAGCATTTAAGAAACAAGTCTCAACACACAGAGCACGTTGTGTTTCATGATATTTGTAAATGAAACAATTTCTGGTCTCCTATTTCAAAAACGTCAGTCTGCATCGTATCATATAGGTACGGGGATTATTTGATGATGAAACAAGTTTCTTGCGACGAAATTCACGAAACTATTTTCTCTAGTGTGCCACCATGCTATTTTATTTACGTAACGTCAACAGTATAGACATTAACGTTCAGATTTACTAATAAGGTTTAAGATTTAGTGCTGGTTTAAATAAAGATCTTATAGTTGATGTGTTGTGTTTTGACAGATTTTTGTCCTGTCATTGTTAATAAGTCGTCATTAAAATCTTATGAATTATTCTGATATTGTAGCGATTTGCTTGGTTTTCAAATGATAATGAATTAACTTCTATTATGGTAGAAACTACGTACCAAAATTGCCCTTTTCTTTATAAATTTGCAAAAAAGCTCCGAAATAAATTCATATTATAAAACTTAGATGTCTTATTCTTACCCTTGTCAGTTTAAAACTTTTGGTTGTCAAATTAGACCAGACTAGCGTTGGAAAATCTGGCTGTAAGTCTTTAGATAGTGGCATTTGTAGTTTGAGTAAAAGCCTTGATAATTTTTGAAAATGTATGTCGGACTAAATCAAAATTGTTACTTAAGTACTCTGATACTCTGAAAAAATATATGTCAAATATGTATCTATTGTTATGATTAGAGTACGTATATACGAACATATGACTTTTTATAAGATTCTGAACTATTTTCCCTATAAAAAACATTAATAAAGAATTTTTATATTTATGACCGCTTCTGTTTGATGGCCAGACCACCGTGAAATGGAGAATACAAACATATATATAATTTGCTTATTTAATATAACCCTTGTTAAGTAAAACTTGAAACAAAGCTTTAAAAAACCTGTTGTCTACACTTTGTAAAATAAGAGTAGAACAAATCTGACAAAAATCAAGGGATTGTATAATGATGCACACAGTAATACAGTAGAAAAAAATTATAATAATAAAGTTATATTACGAAATACTTATCACGCTAGCTGGACTCAAACTTCACCAATTTTTTATATGGGTTATTTAGAATAACCCCTTTTTAAGTAAAAAAATGCATTTTCGTTTATTAATTTTCCAAAAATATTAATTGCAATAATTATGACCGCACTCTCCATATAGTCGGAACTACTGTGCAATACTATATTTCCCTTCTTTTCAGGTGCCCACGATACGTTAGTATTTAGGCCTGAAGTCTACGTGGGCAGTCTCAGATAAAGAACTGTCTGTTGTTATCTATTTTTGTCGTTAGATTGTTGAACATGTTTAACATGTTCAATTTTACCATTATGTTAATGTACTACAACCCCTGATAATCACAATGTTTTTATATACACAATTTATTTCGACAAAAAACAAAACCACACAAAACTGACAAAATTATGCCTATCCTAAACAAAGCTAGAAATGCATGTAAAAAATTCTACTGGAACAAAAACTCTTATGTGATGAACAAATAATCCCGTTTATAAGCCTAAAACCTTATAATCCTCAAGAAAACCTCCTAAATCGGGATATAAGATGTGGGTGCTTTCTGGCGTTTCTGGTATGTCATAATAATATAACTTTGAACTGTATGGAGATAAAGACACATGCGTATTGGCGAGATATGAACCTAATTTAGGTGTAGCACGCGATGTTATTGTACGATTGTACGCTTATACAGGTCTGGCAAGAAACTATTACAATCGGACGCCTAACGGGCAGAAAAGAGAACGTAATCTACTAGCTATAAACTAAATAAAGGAAAAACAGATTTCCTTGTCGTATCCTAATTCGCTTGCTTTCCCCTTCTACCAGCATCCCGCAGAGCCGACGGCCGCGATACGCAGCAACGCAGCCAACCGAGCATTGCATTTATTTAGTTTATTAGTTTAGTTTTAGTACTGCTTGAGCTACGGTGGACGTTAGTTGAACGCTGTTAACAATTACGAAGGAAGATACGTATTTCTCATTTTATTTCTTTTAGTATAATTAAAAAAGTAATTTTTAAGTAAAAATATTTAAAGTAAAAGTAATTAATAAGTAAATTAAAAATACAACAGTGTTTTTAAAATGATTTAGTTTTATTAGCCCTGCGGCGTTAAAATAAATCCGGATATTCAAAAAAATAAAAAAAACTTTTAAACAAAATGAAGATTTTAAATTCTTAAAAAAATTAATAAAATAAAAAGGAACTCTAGAAAAAATTTAGAGTGTTAAATGTTGAAAAAGGCCACACTGCTGGGCCTCGCAGTAACTGAACCTATCATACATCTCTCCTCGAATATTTGTTAAATTTTCCTGGGAGATCGAATTGGCAATATTAATAATTTTAGCTCTTAACTCTTCTAAATTTGCAGGCCTATCATGACGGTGCCCGTAAATATTTTAAGTTAAATGGCCCCACAAGAAAAAGTCGTTGGGGTTAAATCCGGTGATCTAGCCGGCCACGGTATGGTACCTCGGGTAGAAATGAGTCGCCCAGGAAAAGTTACTGCTAAAAATTCTTGGACTTGTCTCGCATTGTGTACGGGACAGCCATCTTTCTGGAACCAAATTTCCTCAAAGTTAACATTCAGATTCCGAACAGCTGGTATAATCTACTGTTGCAACAATTCCAAATATCTATCCCCATTTAAGTTGCCATTAATACAAAAAGGTCCTACAATATTATCGCCTATAATTCCTGCCCATACATTTATTTTTTGCGGATATTGAGTCCTTACTGGCACACTTAAATGTTTATTTTCTCGGGACCAATACCTGGAGACTGAAGGATTATGATGGCCATGGATGGGAAACGATGATTCGTCTGTAAAAAGTACAGTTTGCAAAACATGTTCATTTTCATCTATTTTTCCTCTCATGGTCTCATAAAACTCCATGTTCCTGACATGATCCTCTGGGAAAACTTTTTGGGTTTTTTGTAGTTTATAGGATTTATACCCGTGAATTTTAAAAATATGACTAACTGTACGGTCCGAAATATTAACCTTTTCAGAAATTTGGACGCTAGAGCAAGGCTCATTTGCTTCTACATAGGCACATACGTTTACATCCCTGTCCAATCTCTCTTCGGGAATAGGAGCTTCCTGGTCGAGTAGATTGCATTTAACACACTGGTTAATACATTCCGACTTTTCAAATTTGTGGAAAATATTTAAAACGGTTTTAATAGTTGGGACGGGCTGATTAGGATATGTAAATACAAAACGCCCAACCACTTCTGCGGCACTATCAGCCTTTAAATACCATTTAATTATATTTATTTTTTATTCGCGAGTGTAAACCATTTTTAGAATACCAATATTTACCTACTCACCACAGGCAATTCTAAATAAAATGACACAGGGTTTCCCTTTCTCCGCGCGCAACACATGCGTCGCCTCATATTGGTTAATGGTGGAAGGAGAAATCAGTGCGTTTTAAGATACGACAAGAAATTTTGCTTCTCTTTATTTAATTTAAAGCTGGTAGATTACGTTCTCTTCTGCCCGTTAGGCGTCCGATTGTAATAGTTGCCAGACCTGTATAGAGACATTCCATCTGATCTGAACCACAAGGTTTACTACGATAATTATTTTTCCTTTACTACTCCTCACTACCCTGGTTGCTTATTTAGCTGCTAAGAATATTCATAGTGTTGGTATAATAAGACAGAATAGACTAAAAAACTTTAACTCAAAAAGTGAGACCGAAATAAAAGCTGCAGGTAGAGGATCTATAGAAGAAAAATCAACAAAACTTGGAAGTGCAGTTCATGCGGTTCAGTGGTATGATAATAAGGCAGTTGCCTTAGCTCCTTCTTACCGTTGAACTCATCCTGTCAGCAAAGTAAAAAGATTTTTCAAGTCGGAAAACACATTGTCAAGATATTGTGAAAGTTTATAACAAGCACATGGGTGGAGATACTCTGCAAGATTCGTTATTGGGATTGTATCCAATAAAAGTAAAAGAAATGGTATCACAGTATTTTTTTATCACATATGATATATATATTATGATATATATAGTTGTAGTAAACGCTGGATTCTTGATAAAAAAATAAAGCAAAAACTTGGTACGGAACATAAAATTGTGCCCCTTTTGGCGTTTAAGACTAAGCTTGCTATACAGTTATGTTATAGGGGTATTGCAAATTGTCTTAAAAGGGGGCGCCCTAGCAACGAAATTCTGCTGACACCTAAACCGAAATGTCACGACCTTTCTCCATCAAAAATATTCTACTTAATAATATTTTGCATTGGCCTATCTGGACAAAGGAACAAGAAAGATGCAAGTTTCCTCAATGATCTGGAAAATCAAGATTGAAATGCTTATAATGTTAGGTTCATCTCTGTCGCAACTCGAAAAAAAAATATTTTGTTAAGTTTCATACAAATATGTAAACATTTTTGGATTTACAATTCAAGCAATTATTAGTAAAAACATTATTAACCATTTTACATTTTAAGGTCTTTTTGCACATAATGTTCCCAAACGGGAGCCAAAAAATAATTTTACAAAATATACCAAAAAAGACAAAATATACTATTTTTTACATTTTAGGTAAAACTATACAGTTATCCATCAAAATAAAATTTTAATCAAAAAAATCCCCAAAATTCATGCAATCAGATTAATCAATTTTTTGACAAAAAATTTTGTAATAAATTTTAAAAAAATATTACTTGTAAATTTATTTTTTATTTCATCACAACAAACGTGAAGCCATGAAAATTAAGTCTGCCATTACCATTTGTTTTAAAAAGGTAAATTCTACGTCGGCGTCGCGTCCCAAGGATTTAACATATCTAATTTTCCTGGCTTACACGTTTGTTGTGATGATATTAAAAAGTCAATTAGGGGATACCGGTATAATTTTTTTTAAATTTGACCCTTATTTTAAACACAATTATTGACATGTGATACACCATTAGACGGGAAGTCCAACAGGCAATAGTGATAAAAAAGAAATGGGTTTCTATTTAAATAAATTGTGTTATTCTACTTTATTTTAAAAAAAATGAGGACGTAAGTAAAATAATAGTAATCAATACATGTTCCTGAAACAAGTTGATTTGATATTATTAAACATATTGAAATAAACTAGTTTATCATCTGCATGACCTACTATTTACCAGTTGTCTTGTTTTAACGAATCCGTGGCCATCTTGGGTATGGGTAGAAATTGAGCCAGGGAGCCATTCTGAAAGCAAATGCTGCTGCGTGATATGTCCATGAACAGGAAATTTTCTGGAGAATTTAAATATCGAATAAAAACGACAGGTTTCCATTTAAAATAAGAAAGTTGATATCACTTCCAGTTGAACCGAAAGTTGTTTTGAAGTCTCGATTTAACTGAAAAATGTCAATTTATACACTGGTAGAGTGGTAGTAGCCTGAATTAATTCCTGGTTAATTACTTCCTGTGTCACCCGTTATAGCAAAAAATGTTTTCATTTCTTAATACATTGGTATAGTTTGGTTCCCACTTTACTTCCTTACACCCGTGACTTCTTCCCGCTAATTTAAATACTAACGATAAATAAAGGTGCGCGCACACTTAGGCGAAGCGTCGCGAAGCGAAGAGAATTTTATCCGTCCAAGAAACTTACGTGCAATCAAATGGAAGCCCGCACAACGCTTCTCGACGCTTCAGTGTGCGGGCTCCCATTTGATTGCATGTAAAGTTCTTGGATGGATAAAATTCTCTTCTCTTCGCGACGCTTCGTCTAAGTGTGCGCGCACCTTAAAGCTGTATTTCTTTCACCGTCGGTACTTGTTTAGACAGGAAGAATATCGGGAGCATTGCTTTCCAAGGTTTAAGCTTGTTTGCTCATGTTTTTGCTTGTTGGATATTTATAATTAAGGCTGGCAACTTTTGGTCTGCTCGCAGTGGTGTTTTGTCAGGGGAAAGCATCCCAACCGGAAAGCGATGCGACTCAGGCGACCGCGAGATCCGTAAACCGTAAAGCAAACAGTTCCTCTCTGAGAACGGTTGGTGAGGCTTGCTGCGGTATCATACAATCATGGCAACGCCCATGGAGTAAATTCTTTTTATAAAATTCCGTATATGCACGTACTTATTTCCGGCATCGACGCCTCTGGTGCAAAACCAAACTGGTCAGCCTTGTTCATTATTAAGTCGCGCCAGCTCGATTACACTCCACAGGCGTCAATTTTATGAACAGTCAACTGTAGTATTGTTAGAATATTTTATAATTAACATAACGGTAAACTTCACTTACTCAGTGAGTATTAGAAATCCGGATGAGCTCTGCTCATTTGTGTTGTTTTTAATGGTATACCTCATATATATCTCATCACAAATATCGTTTTTTCCCAAGAAGATATTACCAGATGGGTAAATGACTCACCAGATGACGTTTACCTTCTAATTAAGGTATGCTATATTTGGAGTTGCCGATGCGTGATGTAGAGGTGAACTTCCAAAATTTGCTTTCGATGGTATTGAAGACAGGGAAGACCAAATTGTTGTTAAGAATCAAGACTCAAAAAATTATTCTTCTAGATTGTTTGTCATCTCATTTCCTAGAACTGTACATATAGTACGTAAATTTACGTCCTAAGACTCCACATCGCCGTTTCTTCGTAAACTACAAAAAGGGAAAATGCACAGTTCAATGTGTGGGAATAAATACTTTTGGGGGAGATCACTACCGAAATTGCCGCATATTTAAGACTTCCAAATCCCGAACTATATACGGGCCATAGCTTTTGACGTTTGTCCGCCACTATATTAGCCAATTCCGGGGAAGGAATAACTAATATAAAGCGTTTGGGAGGATGGAAATCTACCACCGTGACTAAGGGCTTGCCAAGATAACTTAGGGGTGTCCACCAACCAAAAAAGGGAAATGTGCAATACAATTTTAAGCAGTGCCAGCGGTTGTAGCCTAAACAAGAAACCATCCGCCTTCACTTCAGATACTGACCCGTCCTACTTCATATCTTTGATGCGGTCCGTTAATACTGCAGCTTCTACAGATAATGGAAAGAATCATTGGCATCGGCAATTCATTTACAAAATGCCACAAATTGTTCATTCAATGCAAATATTGTTAATAAGAAATAATAATAATTAATAACATTCTGGTTGTTATGTTGTTGTTAAAATAAATATTTGTATTAATGCTTTTATCTGTTTATTTTCCTTACGCTTACAGAAAATATCTTGTTTCTAACTTATGAACAAAGTTACTTTTCCTCATTTACTGCTTTACCGCCCTTCGCCTTCGCTGCGCGTCGTGCAGATGTTAAAATAAATATTTGTATTAACACTTTCACTGCCCGCAACGCGCCTAGCGCGTTTTGACTGGTTTCGGTAATGTGCCCTGAACGCGCCTGGCGCGTTTTGTGTCACTGAGCTTCTTATGGGATGAATAATATTTCGGCACGGCGGGAAATGTTTCACAATAGGCCTGGGCACAGCACGATTGTCATATTAAATGCCAAAAATTTTAAGTTTGTATTTGTGAGGTTAGGTTGTGTGTAAAGTAACAGTAAAGGTTGTGTTTCTCAAGTTTATAAAATGGGTGAGTAATTTTGAAATATATACAAGTATTAAAACATTTTATTTAAAATTATTTTATGTATTGGTGTAACACAATGATATTACAGTAGGTAATTTCTTTATTTTGTTTTTTACGGATGTAATAGTCATTGGAACAGAAAAACGCGCCTAGCGCGGTCTGGGCACATGACGGATATAAACAAGATATGGAGAGGAAAAAACGGAGACAAACAAGACAAACAAGATAAGAAATAATTCAATTTTTTATTGTCCACGATGTTAAGGGGAGCCTGGATTTTGCTTGACGCCACGTTTTCGACATTTTCACAATTATAAATAAAATACTTGTTTTATCTTTGTAATTAGTTGTAACAACGCACGTAGCGCGTTCGGGGCACATACTATAAAAATACTTTCAACAAAAAACGTCCTCAGGTGCCCAGAACGCGCAAGGAGCGTTGGTTTTTTTTAAATTAAAATTTAAATAAACTTTGTTTTTCTTCTTAAAATTAAGTATTTGAAGAAAGCTTTTTGTGTTATTTTACAAAAATAAGCAAGAAACCGAAAATTCCTTGCTGGGCACACAGGGTTACAAGCAATCTGAAGGTGGGCAGTGAAAGTGTTAATGCTTTCATCTGTTTATTTGCCTTACGCTTATAGAAAAAATCTTGTTTCTATCTTATGAACAAAGTTACTTTTCCTCATTTACTGCTTGACCGCCCTTCGCCTTCGCTGCGCGTCGTGCAGCCAACTGCAGTTGCATGCGGAAAAGTATAACTTTGCGCACTTGTTAGAAAAATAACTATATCGTAACGATGAATAAATACAAGTTTTGAAAAGTGCGAAGCTCGCATCAGTAAAGTTCAGTAATCAGTTGAATAAAAAAATCAGTGAAGAAAATTTGTATGTGTTTAAATTGTTTTTAATAATTGAAAGGACCAAGAGGCCTAAAAAAGTTTATATAAAGCGAAAACCAAGACAAAGGAAGGCCCTGTCGAACCTAGTAAAAAAAATGAAATCTGATCCCCTGATGTATGAAGAGAGAAGAAGGAAAGAACGAGACCGTTATTATCAACATTAGCTGAAATATTGATGTTATATTTTATTACCCAAGATATTATACCATACGTTATCTCACATCAGTAAAATTATGTTTAGGGAAACCTATTTGTTTCCGACATTAGGCATTAAATTGTGTGACATATGCACACTTACATACTTCCCTTATAAAATACTTATTTTTTGTTGTTCAAAAAGTTACTTTAAGATTTAAACATCTCATAAGAATCAACCACTAGTGACTATAAAAATTGCAACACAGACAAAAACTGCACTTGCTTTAATGAAATTTTGTATATTTATATAGATTCCTGCATAAAATTATTGATGACCCTTTGAAGTCAAACGAAAGACGGGGGAAATCGTTATATGGAGAAGAAAAACTTTAATCAATATTTGAACCAACGCCAGTGAACATACCCAGTTAAAATAAGCAGCTCGTACCTATCTATTAAAATTTAAAAAAAGTCAGTGTAAACAGTTTGAAAGTTTCACAATTTATTTTGACATGATCATAACCTACACCGTTTAATTCTTTCAGCGTGAAGCTCAGAACTTGGGGCGGTAATTTGATATACTTTTATGAAACTTTTTAAAGGTAGGAAATCAATGTTTTTAATTTTATGGTCTACCTCAACTCCAGAGATTTATTAAAAAAGTTTCTAATTAAATTCATATTTTCTGAACTTGCGGGCTTGTAGTACATAAAGGCCAAGTTTTTTCTTGATTAAATTTAAAAATTTTTACTTACTAAAAATATTTAATGATCTTAAATGATTTTACATGGCCTAAGTACTCTTTTCAATAGCCTTTTTTTGTTGAAAAAAATTATAAAGGGCTTTAACGAAACTTTCTCGCAAAATAAATTTAAGTATGATAGACTTATTTCTAAAGTTGTTCACCATCGTATATTGACATTGAACCGTCCGTTTCTCATCGATTTCAGTAGCAGTAACAATCTACAAGCAGGGCAGGATCAGTTTATTTAAAAAATCCTGTTACTAGATGATTCCTTGTCACTCATTATTCGTATTAGTATACGTTCTTTATATTTTAAATTTCTGCTGCTGCCAGGTTGGAATCGCATTGTTGCGGATTTTTGCAGATTTTATTCTTGCTTCATTAAGCTTATTATTTATTTTTTAATACCTGAAGTGTAATACCGAGTGTCGTTACGAAAATTAAACTATAAAAACAAGAACAAAAATAAAATTAACAATTCCAGCAATCCACAAAGGACCATATGGAGACTGGCTAATGAAATTAGAGGTTAAAATAGTAAATGTAGTAAAATTTCAGAAATCAGATATGAAGATAAACTGATCTGAAATCCGATGGAAATCAGTAACACTTTTAGCAAGTACCTACCAACTATAGCTTCGGAGAACGTACCTGATCATTTCAAATGTTGTTTATCTAACAATTACACTCTCAATTCATTAACTGATTAATCTATTTACTTCTGTAGGATATCCAAAAAAGACATTATTGAGGCAATAAAAGAATTTAAAAATACCAAAGCGACTGGGGTAGATGACATAGGTACCCATTGCATTACTAAAACAGATTTCATGGCAAATAGCTCCATACGTAACTTAATTAGTGTATCAGTTACTAGCGGAATTTTTCCTGATTGCTTAAAAACCCCTATTGTTGTTCCAATCCCAGAAACTGGTACCCACCAACACATTAAAACTACAGACCTACTGCATTAATAAGCTGCCTCTCCAAGATGGTGGAAAAGATTGTTTCAAACCAGATCTACAATTTTATAACACAAGCAAAATCATTAACGGCAAGCCAGCACCGTTTTAGGGCGGGCTGCTCTACCGAAACAGTAGTTGCTGAAATGACCCAATATATTTTGGATAAAATCGATGAAAACGCTTTGGTTTTCGGGTCACTTGACCTTACAAGAGCTTTCGACACTCAAATTGTTGACTTTGACCCAACCTAAGCAAACTGTTTGTGATATAAGTATGAATATTTTTTATTATTTTTTTAAACCTTTCGACGTATTCAATTTATTCATTGCAAATAGTCGATGGCCAAATGAATGAATTGAACTAAATGCAAGTGTTTTAATGGCAATTACATGAGAGTTGCACACACTATTTTTCTACGACCAATTATTAGTTAATATTAAACTAAACCACATTTATTTAATTAAACAACAGTTTAACAAATCAAATTCTTCACTATCACTAATAATATAATCTGACATAATTTCTAATATAAAAATTCTTTAAATTTTTAATGAAAATGCACATTTTATTAAAAGAACTGTCAAAGTCAAATCATTTGTATTAAAAAGACGCCACTTGATTAAAAAACGTATGGGTTTCAAATTGACCTATGTTGTGAACACACTTCACAACAAAGGAATATAAACAATTTCTGGCGCATGCGCCATCTAACAACTATACATTTGTTGAACTAGTACTCTTCCTACGTATAGGCAACCCTGTCAATTTCTACATGGCAATCATGGCATTGAAAACTTATGTCAGCTTGAAGTGACTGATACTTCTACTGGCTCATAGGTGCCGCTCCCTACCCTATTTTCGATTAAATATTACATTTTTTAATCATCTACTCAATACTTTTGCATTCTGACGATTGAAATGATCTATTTAACATCAACCCCCTCTCTCCTATAAGTATTTTGGGAAATTTTCAAGTACTTTGAAAGTACTACTTTGTCGTGTGCGGTGTAGGATACATTTTTCGAGCGGTTGATTCCTTGAAATTCCTAGAATTGTAAGAGAGAGAAAACGAGTGACGCAAGCTGTGTCAAGAACAAAGAGAATGCACACTATAAAAGGGGAAAAGCGAATCAAAAACGTCACTACAGTCAGATTCTTCGTCCGCGCTGTTAGTCATACCAGTCATACTACAGTCAGATTCTTCGTCCGCGCTGTTAGTCACACCAGTCATACTACAGTCAGATTCTTCGTCCGCGCTGTTAGTCACACCAGTCATACTATCAGTCAGATTCTCGGATCCGCGCTGTTAGTCAAAGAAAACAGAAATTTTTGAATAGACTCGCGAAGTTATACGTGACTAGCTTTGTTTTCTCTGGTCTTACCAATGTGGTAAGACTGAAATTCTTCTCAGTCCTAGTGACTACAAATGTTTGAACCATGTGTGGTTAATTACTCGCGAAGTTATAAGTGAATAACTTTGTTTTCTCTGGTCTTACCAATGTGGTAAGACTGAAATTCTTCTCAGTCCTAGTGACTACAAATGTTTCAACCATGTGTGGTTAATTACTCGCGAAGTTATAAGTCAATAGCTTTGTTTTCTCTGGTCTTACCAATGTGGTAAAACTGAAATTAGTCCCAGTACTAGCTACTGCAATCCAGGTTGGGTCCGAGTGACCAACACTATCAGTCTATATTTTATATATACCAGGAGTAGTGGTATTAAAACTTCACAAGGGTGGAGTCATGGTATCGCGCTTCATCAAGGTCAAGTAGTGGATTACGCTTCACACTAGGTGAAGTAGTGGTTGTGTTGAATGCTATACGTTCAGCACTGCAGGTTTGGTTTGCAAGATATTTTTGGTTCTTATCGACTAAATACTTAGTTAATATCTTATCATGTCAACAAATAAATTTGTTCGTGTCTAATCAATCAGTAATCGGTTTGTGTTTTATCGATCAACTATCAGGTTGGTCTCTGTAACTAGAAAAGTGAATTTGTGAACGTGCCTCTCTCTCCAAGGACGACAATTGTCGTCACTCTTCATATTATTGTTCTGTGATTAAAATTAACCTCTAAAATTTATCTGTTATTACTTACTGTCATCTAAACAAAATGTAAATACTAGAAATTTCTGATAATTATTATATTTCTTTGCCAATGTGGTAGTACATTCAGAACTACAGGAAATGTGGAGTACTGTACAACACTTGACAACAAAGGTAAAATTGTTTTCTTGTAATTTGTAAAGGTATTTAATGGTTTAATGTTTATAATCCAAACATGTGGTTAAGGTAATGACTTGTTTATCACAATTAATAGATATTTAAGTATACAAATATAAGCCAGTTAAATGTTAATTCATAATTATTTTGGTTTCATAAATGTATTTTAATTTCAACCATTTCATATGTAACGAATGTTACCAAATTTTCTTGTTATATATTTTATATAGCAATTTTGTTAGTTAATAAATAATAAAAAATAAGAAACTTAGTTTATCTTCCTATGGTACAGTCTTTGTTAGCAGCATGATAAGATTTGTGTGTGCCCTCGTTTATTTTGGCAGTCTGTGCTCAATGAGGCATAAGCCTGTACGAAACAACCTATAACCCGGTTTCATAATAAAAATTTGTATCATAATGAACATTATTTTAAAACATATCGAAGATATTTAATTTGAATATTTTACTACGGGACTAGAGAAATGTTATTTTGTTATTACATATTTCAGTGTAAATATATTAACAAAATCTAAGGACTCGTTTCACATCAACAATTAAGCCTGACCAAATCTGAGCGAAGTGAAAACAACCAGCGACTAGTTGCAATTCACAACCGTTATGGACCCAGTGATAACAACCAGTAAGGCCTTACTACCATGGCATATACCTTCCCATATTATGACACCTACCTTTTAAATGGCATGGTGCTTTATCCAAAATTTAGTCAGGTTTGCTCAGGTTCTGACTATCTGCTGTCCATCGCGCATATATAAATAGAATTCGGATGTATTATCGGAAAAGGCAATATCTGTTTTTTAGTTGAACCAGTATGGTGAAAATTACTACATGGGAGAAGCAAAACTCCAACGTTT
This sequence comes from Philopedon plagiatum, assembly GCA_963971165.1. Classification (NCBI taxonomy): domain Eukaryota; kingdom Metazoa; phylum Arthropoda; class Insecta; order Coleoptera; family Curculionidae; genus Philopedon; species Philopedon plagiatum. The sequence goes on along the minus strand of OZ020198.1, from coordinate 28,526,695 downwards.
CGATTACCCTGTATGCGTGAGCCCGAACAAAACAAGTAAATCTTACGTAGTTACTTGCCCATAAAATTTTGTAACACAATAAAATAAAAAAGAACTGATTCAACCAGATATTACTTCCAGATTCTTAACATCATATAAACCGGATCACGGACTTAGTCGAAATCCAGTGGCATCAGACCGTGCCCGTAGTTCACGGATTGTCGAGTTGCAACCTCAAGTTGTTTCGGAGGACGCGTCATTGAAATATGTCTGCTCAATGGCCCGCCTTAAGTACAGTTCCAAGATATTGTTGGGATTTAGGCGACATGAAATGAAGGTAATTTGGTACAAGAATAATTTAAATTGACGTCAAGTGCAAACTCCCAGATAAGTTACTTCATTATCATTTTAATCAAACTTAATGTATCGTGTGGTCTTCAAATTAATACCATCGGTATACTTGATCAATCATCAAACACTTTTTTCCCACTTTGGCTCTGCTTAGCTCAGCTGAAGCGCCAAAATGGCCGATTTAACTTCAAAAGAATATTCTCAGTTCCTAATTATAATTTACGTTTTGGTCATCAGGGTACCTATAAATTTATTTAGTTACTATAAAAAACGAAATGGTAGTCATTTTAAAATTTTGATTCACATTTTTTTTTAATGCACTAGCATACTGTTGATGTTTGCTTAGGTTCGGTCAATAATAAAAGACGCTATATGGGTAGAACTTATTGGGACACATTGTACATTCTTATATAGAAATTTAGTTGTTTATTTCTACTGTTCAAAAGCTATTTTTATTTGACTTTTCAAACTGCTATAACTTTTTAAAACCATAAGTTTTTTGAGAGTGGTTTCGGATATCGATGGCTCGTCTTTTCCAGATTATGCATCAAGAAGTGATTTTGTAATGGAAATCACATTTTCATGACATACAGGATGATTAATAAGGTAATGTAAAACTACTAAAAGTTTAGGTGTATTCCTTATTGCCAATAATATTTTTTGGTCGATCCTACATAGCACGTTGGTAAGCTGATATCAGTATCTCCAGAACAGTTCGCCAGAATTATACCCTGTATATTCAGTTTTAAATCAGCCCAGTGCAAAATCGATCTAGGAACAGGTTGGGTTAAAAATAAATAATCGCAAAATTTTGCAATATGTAGACAAGTTTTTGCCACACACTGTATATATGTAATCGAAAATTGGACAAATCGCCCTAGTTTTGGAAGAAAACAAACGCATACTGCTCACTTTGCATAGATTAAAAAAATATATATTTTTTAACAATACTTTTCATTCACTTTTTAGTTCATCCCTATACAACACAAATATTTTGACCTTGAAGAAAACAGTTAATTAGGTAAAACTCTACACGAAGAGGGCTTTCAATACCTAAAATGCCCGACAAAATCTATCAATCCGTTTTCGAACTACAGCGTTTTAAAAATAACGCTACCAAAATTTATGTGCTTTTTTTGTTTCGTCCTGTATTTTCCGCCAAAGACCATTAATCGAAATTCGGGCGAACATATCTGGAGATATTGATATCAGCTTACTAACGTGCTATGTCGGAACGACCAAAAAAAATGTATTGGCAATATGGCACACACCTAAACTTTAAATAGGTTTACATTACCTTATTATTACCCTGTATAGCATGAAAATGTCATTTCCATTGCAAAATCACCTTTTGATCCTTAATCTGGGAAAGATGGGGTTGGTTTTAAGAATTTATAGCAGTTTAAAAAATCGCTTTTGTCGATTTTTTTGTTGGACAGTTTATTTGTTGATACAATATTCTTTTGATTTCACAAGTGACTTTTTGATATTTCATTATTTTTACAAGTAACCAAAAATGGATAAATAGATGAAAGCATTGAAATAGTTTGGTGTCCACAATTTGGTGCTAAATAAGTTATGTTGGAAGAAAATTATTTTATTAGGTAACTAAGATTGGACGCGTACAGCGGATGTAATTTTTGTACCTATTAGGTCAGGCCTATGAAAAAGCATCAGAAGAAATAGTATAAATTTAATATGATTTTTCTTGACCTAGGAGAGGCCTATGACAACGTTCCACTGAGAGAAAATGGAGGTGTATTAGAGTGAAGGGGGGGTTAAAACAGTACATAGATTTTCCAGGCTATGTAGACAGAAGCTAAGACAGCAAGAAGTAGTGTAGGAATAATAGAGAAATTTCCTGTTATGGCCTTGACTTCGTATTATTCAAGCTTGTCATGGATGTCATGACCCCAGAAGTAAAAGATGAGGCCTCCTGGTGCATGATATTTGCTGCCGATACTGTAATATGTAGCACCAGTAGGAAAGATGTTGCAAGAAAAGTGGAGAGCTGGAGAAGATGTCTAGAAGATAGAAGCTTAAAAACCTAGGAAAAAAACCGAGGGCATGGAGTTCAATGGATAAGAAAGAGAAAATATAAGAATGCAAAAACAAAAGCTAAATAAAGTGAAGAATTTTTAGTACCTAGGTTCTATTACTAAACGTTGGAGTTGGAGATAACACGTAGACTTTGTATGACTATTTTTGACAACAAAAAGTCACAACAATATGAGCAATATTTACGTAAATGTTAATTTACTTAATAATAAAAATTCGCTAATGCATGTACAACATATATTGCATATCTTTCGCAAATAAAGTCCAGATTACAGTAAACAAAATAATAAACAAATTAAATTTGTCCTGTTTACCCTTTTTATTTTGGAATTTCTTCATTATGGAGACAAAGTTAACTGTTTCCATTATATTAAGTGCCTGTAAGATTAAAACCCAAGTGAAAAAAATTGGTCCGTTGTTATTTTCTTAAGTAATTAAAAAGGGATTTATTTAAGAAATATAAAAATGTTTTGTTTCGAGTTTTTACGAAAGTATTATCTCAGTTACTTTAAATAATTGGTGTTTTTAAGCATGCATTATTTTTATGTGCTTTTAAAAATAAGGATAATAATTTTGAGCATTGGCGTTTTACCTGTTGTGCATTATATCAATACAATCAACAGACGACAAGGCTTATTAAACAAATTTCTAATTATAAACTGTCTCTAATTATTAAAAAGTAATAATTCACTTCCAGATAATTAACGCAGCATCCGTATAACAGTTTTCGTAACCATAACAATCGGACTATTCCAACGGCGTAGGCATCTCAAGACGCGCCAATGAAATATGCTACGTCTGTGGTCCGCCTCAAGTTTCCAACAAGTAGAACTGGGCTGCACATAAAGCAGCCCAGGCCAAGTCGTTGGTGGCTTTTCCAACGACTAATCTATTAGCGGATGAAGTGATTTACGAACGGTAATTGTTGTAATTGGCCTGGAATTTAGCTTCCGCCGCATCGCTGCAAGCTTTTCTGGTTGTTTGCGGTAGTTGATGGTGTCATATGTATTAGACAGCAACTACTGAGAAACTAGAAGGACCTTACCCTTAGGGTGGCCGTTATTTTCTAACAATAAAATATCAGTTAAGTCTTGTTACCATTATAAATGTAATTAGTAAATCTTAATCACTGTTTGATTATTATTTAAAATAACATAACATGTTAACATAAAAAAATAGGAAACTATCTATTGATCCATATTTTGTTATACTGAACTCAACCCATCGACTAGTCTAAATGTTTTCGTTTAGAGGCATCGACCTAAACAATGTTCTGATTAGTGCGTGCACTGATAATGTTTTACAAGCAGGCATACAAATATAGGACCACCCGCTCTATAGCTTTTATCTTCAATTATGGGCTTTTTGATTATTTCGCCGTTTACTAATGTAACCGAATAAGGCTGTACAAATATACGGAAAAGACTGTAGCGGTCTGAGCATCGGCTAAGAGGGGATAATGATTATGTCAGCACAAAGATAATGACTTTGGAAGGAGAGGTAGAAGAAGACCAAGGCGGAGATGGGTGGATAATGATTTGAGAAAAAAATGGCTTAAAAGGAGAAGAAGCTCAAGACCGAGCGTTGTAGAGACAACCCGGGGAACAAACCAGGAAGCATCTTTACTAAAAATACTCAACTCCAGCACAATATACGCCCCATTTAATACGTCATATTGTAGCCGCCAAAACTATAGTTTCTCGGTAACTGATGGACGTAGGCTGAAATATAGTAACACGTTGACCGGTTTTCTTGCATCAGTAACGTGGTCCAGAGGTAGAGTATCCGCTTATGGATGGAGAGGTGGTGAATTCGAGGCCATTCTGGGGCGGATTTAAAAAAAAAATGCCATTTAAAAAATTAGATCAGCTCTAAAAGGTGTATTTAAAACGGGTTAGTACTTCATAGGATAGAAAGCTTTTATATTATTGGTAATTTCAGATGTACTACTCAAGACGCTTGTCTCGGGTTGTGCTAATTTGCAGTGTATTTAGTACAATGTGCTGTTGCCGTGTATAGTTATGGCGGCTACATTATAATAATAATAATAATGATGATAATAATAATAATAATAATAAAGGTCTTTATTTAATTAGAAAATATTACAATTCATCATATTAAGTATAGCGGACGAGGTTCAGCTCGCCTCAGACATTGCAAATGTCCGAGATGTCTATTCAACTAACCCGCGGATTATTTTATGTAAAAGAGAATTCTGATATTTTCGCATATAAAAAAGTAAGCTAGTTTCTAAAGACAGTAAACCAAAGTTTATACCAAAGAAATTACACAGAAAAAGCACAGAAGAATTATACAAGAAATAACATCGGAAAAAAATAATTAATTTATTGCTAGGACCTAGCACTTTAAGGAAAATAGGCATTCTAAAGAAAATAGGAACCCACAGAAGAAAAGAGGAGGAAGAGAGTTCAGATTCTGGCACCCGAGACGCTTTTCAAGACCATGGCCCTAAATTTTCTTTTTGACAATGTTTGGTTTATATAGTCGATATTGTACTCATTCAAATATTTAGCAATGTTAAATAAGAATGAACGTGTAAATATCTCCATTGAATGGGATGGTATAGTAAGTTTACCCTTGAACCGAATATGTATATTTTGAACATCGCATCGAAACCTGATTTTATTGTATAAATACGGAGAGTTTTTTTGGCAAATTATAGAATAAAATTGACAGGCGGAGTGTAACTGGCGCCCTTGCTACATACTTAACCAACCGATTTCCTGCAATTTGTGACTAATGTGTTCAAATTTTCTTATTCCGTAAATTATTCTCAGGCATGAATTCTGTAGTTTCTGTATCCGATTGACATACAGAGAGGTGAGACATGGGCCGTAGACGGTGTCGCAATAATTTAGATGTGAGAGAACGAGGAAGGCATTATTTGCATAGCATAGCCCTAAGTTCCGTTTTAAGGAAGTGCCGGTTGGGTTGAAATATTAATTTTAAATTTATATAATATGCTTTTTTAAGTGACTGTGATACATGACAAGATACCTCAAATCTTGGTCTGTGTAAATGCCTAAGTTTTTGACAGTATTTTTAAAGGTAATGTTATTGTTGTTAATTTTTAACTACTCTCTATATGTGTCAATAAAACGTTCTGTTGGCGGCTTTCTTCCTACCGAATTGCATTTGTTTCTGGGGATGTAATTTGAGGGAGTAGTTAACAGAAAATTCAGATAAAGAGTTTAAGTCAAAATTGATAGCTGATACAGCTTGTGGATATTGATCAGGGTAGAAAGATAGATGCAGTTGAACATCATCTATCAGCATAATAGTGCTGTTTACAGGAGTTAAAAATCTCAGGGAACATAGCAGTACAAATACTAAACAAAAGTGGCGAGGTAAGAGAACCTTGGGCACGCCAGTGGTAACTCCCAAGGATGAAGATTGTTTATCCTTGTCACTCACAACCTGCGACCTCTCCGTCAAAAAGTCAGACATCATACTTAGAGTTGAGTCTCTCTTGAGTCTCAGTTGAGCACCTCATGACAAATGTCAAATGCTTTAGAATAATCCAATAGTATAAGGACAGTCAATAGTCAATTGTTCGTTATCCTGAGCCTCGAATATGTCGTCAGTGATGTTCAGTAGGGCCGTGGAGTACCAATGACCCTGTCTAAACCCCGACTGATGTTCTGGTATAATTTTATTTGTTTCGACGTGTTCTTGAAGTTGGGTCTCAATAATATTTTTGACAGTGTTGGTCAGTTTTGACAGTATTATTACGTTTTAGATAGGCCGTGTCTTCTGCTGGTGTAAAGTATATTTAGTAAAGCCGCAACCAATAACTAGGTCCTTGGACATTTAATAATTGATAAATTTACTTTGGAGTAAGTTTGCATAATACATAGTGACTCCAAACGAACTACTCTCACTTAGTGGAAAGGACCTGTAAATCACTGCTAGTTTATTGATCGGACACTACCACCTTCAACAGCGTCTCTGTCGAAATCGGTAATGATTCTGAATGCAGGTTATGACTGGGCGAGGATTCAACTATTGCCCGCATTCTGTCCAGCGCTTACAATGCTAAAAGGAATGATCCCGGAAAAGCATTTTTTAACCTCCGAGAATATTACGCAAGCTGGGGCTAGAGGGAGCCCGTGTGGTCGAGTGAGATGTTAAGGGCTTAATGTGGCCTAAAGGTGCAATTCGAATGCGACGACTGAAACGACTGTTGTCGCGCAGTAGGTCAATCATTAGAGCTTTTTGTGTGAAAAAGACTAGTAGAAAGCCACCTGTGCCATCATTTGAAAGACACTCCGTAGATATATTGTGATGTGTTTTCGACTCGCAACTCTCATTAATTAATTTGTTATTAACATTTTAGTGCAAAAAAACGTTTTTTTTTTGTTTTTTTGGTTATAAAACGATAACTACTCGAAGAATTTCAATTCCGGAAATGGAAAAGTTGTAGAGAATTAAATTACGAAGAAAAGAAGAGGTGGAGCGATCCGATCGGTTGATTAGAACCAAAGAAAATCCGGAAAAACCGGAAAATTGAGCTTAATTTTGAAAAATCCATAACTTTTCCATTTATAAAGACTAAGAGCTGAAATTTGGTACAGAAGTAGATAATTATATCAACTTTTAGTGTGCGCAAGGCAGGTGCTGTCGGATCATTAGTTTTTGCGCAAGTGCAGTTTCAATTTTTTTATGCATTTTTTTGCCGGGAGCCTGCTTGCGTTAAAAATGGTCCTATTTTTATTCTAATACCGGTTTTCAAAACTAGAAGTAAAATACTATAAATCGTATATCCCAAGTTTTCATTAAAATACAGCGAAATGGATGAAACATGCACTTGAACATCGGTGTAAATGGCCTTGGGCGCGCGAGCGAGCGAGTGGTGGGGGAAGGAGGGGAAGCGTACATGTATAGACATACAGGCGGGCCGTGCGGAGCGTCGCATCTTTTCACTGGCTTTTCTCAGCAACTACGCAGCGTTCTTTTTTTTGATTTTGGGGTTACTGAATACGAGGAATCTGATCCTCTATTCAGATTCCACGAATAATTCAAGATAAAGCTGCTATTCCACCTTCTTGATTGATTTTCAATATCGCGATCGTAGAACCTCCAATACAGACAGTGTGCTAGAAATTATGGCTGAAGCAACTCTATTTACGATGTTACTTCTTGAGAAAGAGGAAGAAAAAGAGTTGCTAGTGATTTTTCAAAACCACTTAAAAAGAAATGTACCTCACCCAATATATTTAATGAGAAAAAGTGAAGAATTTCAAAACATTCTTAGTCAAAGACACCTTCTAAAGGATGATTCGGTTTTCAGGAAGTTTTTCCGGTTAAATATTAACCAATTTAATTACATTTTGTCGATCATTGAGCATGAACTAGTAGGACAGTCATGTGGTTATGTAAAGCAGCCAATTAGTTCTGCAGAAAAACTTGGACTAACTCTTAGGTAAGTAATTTCGCATTCCTATATTTTAAAATCAACAAGTATCAAGTTTTAAAGGAGGTTTTAATTACAAAGTAGTACAAGTATTAACATCCAGTAGTTAAGTAAAATTCGGACCAGCGGAATTTGTTAACAAATCCAATTCGAAATCAGGTGAACCAACGGATGAGACACATGAGATATCATCATATGATGAAAATCCTGATGTTGGTCTAGATGGGGCTGATCGAGAAGCGAGTTCTTCTAACTCCAGTTGACCAATAATTTGGCAAGTTTGCATTTTGGCGCGAACTTGTCTCTCCTCTGACATTTTCTTTACAGATGTTGCTATACTTCGACAAAACACATCAATCGGATGTTCATCTGCAGCCTTTTCAAATTTTGACCACAGCTTTTGTCTTTCCTCTGAATTTTTCTGGAAAATTTCAACAATTTTATCTGTTGCTTTTCTTTTTTTAATGATGCAAGCTTTTTCTTGTCGTGTACGTTTATTAAAATTGAGTTTACTTTCGGACCCGCTTCCGGACGGCTGTGCCATCATACTTTCAGTCATAGTGGTAGTTGACCCCTCCAGATCCTTTGTAGCCTCATCTATATTTTCTTGGGAATTCTCAATAACCACAGCTTCAGTTTGTGAATGGCTATCTTCGTCACTGGTATAATTTTCTATTTCTGTCATTTCTTCTTGTGCCGTAGTATTTGATAATGTCCTAAAAATTCGTATTATTTAATTAGATCCTAAAAAACATGAGTTTTGTATTGTTTACATACTCTCTTTCGCTTTCAACTTGGTCAAGGAACACGAGGTATTCTTCTAAATACCATTTTCGCTTTTTTTGCGTCCTGGCTGAACCTGTAGGCATTTTCTTGTTTCTCTTTCGTCTCATAAAGGTATCCCGAATATTTTTCCAGCGGTTCTTACATTCTTCAGCTAAAATAGACAGAAATATTAATGAGTATTCAAATACTACAAATTCGATTTAGGTATATACTTTTGTTTTAGGTTCTTAGCAACTGGAGAAAGCTACGCATCTCTGTCATTTGCATTTCGTATATCACCAAGCTACATAAGCCGAATAGTAAAACAAGTATTAAAATTATGCAGTGAGAGACTTCCGACTATTTTTATGCCAGTTCCAACAAAAGAACACCTTGTTGCAACAAGCCAGGTTTTTGATAATAAATGGAATTTTCCTAATTGCGTTGCAGCCGTACATGGAAAACACGTTAGAATATTTTGCCCAGGGAAAAGTGGCTCTCAATTTTTTAATTATAAAGACTTTCTGTAGTCCTACTTGCATTTGTAGATGCTAATTACAAATTTCTAATGGTTGATATAGGTTCATATGGCAAAGAAGGAGACAGTGGAATCATCGAAAAGTCTAATATTGGGAAGCTAATAAGAAATGAAGGATTTTATCCTCCTGCACGACCAGTCCAAGGAAATTTGATGTTACCTTATGTAATTGTAGGGGATGAAGCTTTTAAACTTTCAACACCTATGATGAAACCTTACTGAAGACATGATGCTCGTATGGATAACAAAAAAGCAATTTTTAATTACAGACTCTCACGAGCAAGAAGGGTTTCAGAAAATTCCTTTGCGCTCTTGACCCAGGTGTTTCGAATATTTTACACACCCATAGCTGTTAATCCTGAAGTTACGGACTATTTAATAATGACTGCTTGCTGTCTTCACAACATGCTCCGGGATGCATTTCTCGAGGAAGAGAGTAAATGCTTTTTTGACGTTTCAAATTCTGAAAAATTACAGACAGAAGATTTTGTGCCTTTAAGAGCTGGTGGAGGTTTTGGAAATACTGAAGGCTTTACAGTAAGGGAAGGTTTCACTGATCACTTTAGCAGTGAAGCCGGCTCGATTTCTTGGCAAATACAACGATTAAAAAGAACTGATCTAAATGCATAAAAAGCGGAATTCTCTGTTCTAACCTTTTTTTACGTCGAATAAAAAAATAATTTTGTACTTGCCTGGCTGTTTCATTATCTCCGAGATTTCCTTCCATACATTATCTCTGATATTTATATCCTTATAATGTTCATTTTTTGCGTTGTAAAGGCATGGATGTTGCTGTACCAACTCTATTAACTTGGCGTCGTCCATTTTTGCAATTGAAAAAAGCAAACACGAGCGATGTGATTTATAAAAAACAAAGCAAAATGCTTCCTGTCGTAAGCGGCTCTACGACTAGACTGCTCATTGGAGCAGTCGAGCCGTACGACCCGAGACGTACGCCATCAATCGTTTCGGTCGCGCGGCTGTGGACGCGTCATTGAAAAGGGGCCCATATAATTTCATAAAAAGCAGTAAGTATTGCTTCGCGTCTAGAGTCGCGCTGCTCCAGTGC